>BPLR01013230.1:0-86670 GCA_021605095.1 Caerostris extrusa | reverse complement strand
TTTACAAGAAAATTTTAAATATTTTTAAAACTTAAAGCATTTTTAATACACAAAATTTTTTATAAGACTTTTTCTTTATATTTTTATATGCTTCTATTTTAAAAGGTAGTGATTTTAAATGGATTTTCAATCTAGGGACTATTTAGCATTTTTTAATGGTCTTAATGTGAATTATTACATATGAATAAATTTTTCTAGCTAAAGTTGCTTATGAATTATTTTGCTTATTTATCTAGATTGCTGGGAAACTTTGTTTAGAGAATTGAATGATAAAGGACATTCTTTAATCCCTGTTAAAGATAATTTAATTGATGCCATCTGGGATGATCAGCCAGTCCGTCCTCTGAATAAAGTTGAACATTTTGAAGTTAATTATGCAGGTATTTTATTTATATTTTTTCAGTGTATTGCACTTGAATTAAAAATGTATTCATTGCTTTTGTTTTAAAAAGCATTATGCATATTATTTTCATCATATTTTGTATAGAGGGAAAATATACTGTGTCTATATTGTTTTAAATAAAAATTCAACTTTGTTTATTCCTTATTCCTTTAAATGTTAGTAAAACAATACAATAGTTTTTAGTTTAACAATACAATGTAATTTTTACAATAAAGAGTGATAATAATTGCACAAAATAAAAAATTAAAACTCACATTTTTTTGTTAAAAGGGTAATTGAGAAGAAAAGTGTTATATTTACCTGAGGTGATAAGTCCATTAAATTTGTTGACCAATTTTTAATAAGTAACACCACAATGAAGTTAAAACTTCAAATCCTTGTATTCTAGTATTTTAGCATTCACACTTAATAATAACTACTAAGTTACTATTAAGTGTGAATGCTAAGATACTAAGTAAAGTTAAACTAAGTTTCAAGTGAATTACTAAGTTTTTATTTAGTACTATGCCTTGAAATGGACAAATATTAAATTATAAATATATAATTATCTAACTAATTTTTAATCAACTCACTGATATTTATGTTTAATAATATATAAGACTAAATATATACTAGTTTTGAAAAGTGAAGTTCATGATTAAAATAGAATTTTTTCCAACTTTTAGCCATAGTTAAAAAAAAATAATCATTAGTTAAAAATTTAGTGTAATATTTTAACTATAAAATAATCAATGATTTATGTACTCATTAGGATATCTTTTAAAAGTACTCAAAACCTAATGATAACAAATTAGTTAATTTGTTTGTTTTTTTTGCACATTTGTATTTTCATATCTTTCTCAGTTTCACACTTGAGGTTAATGAACAATTCAAAACTGTTTACAAATTCATGGTTAATTTTGTAAATTGATTTGAATATCCAAAAATTTTTATTTAGGGAAAGAATGGCAAAAGAAAGTTGTAGAAGTTCGGGAAAAAATGCAAAAGGAAGGTGCTTCTATTCTTATTATTACTGCTCTTGATGAGATTGCTTGTAAGATTTTTTTTTTTGTTATTATTTCTTGATTTGACAGTTTCTCTAAATTTAATAGCTAAAAATTGTTTTTGTAAAACACGCATATTTAGACAAATTTGCATTTTTTTACTGTTTTTTGATTTTATACTTTAAGAGTACTTTATAAAATTGTAGTTTTTTTAATATATTTGATGAAGCAAATAAATAATGAAGATAATTGCTTTTAAAATACACTGTTGGCAAAAATTAAAAATGAAACAGAATTTGCTACACTGAAATATCATGCCTTTAGCATCAAAAGTCTTTTTTATACACTCAAGAGCCAAAACATTATGACCACCTGTCAATAACGAGTTGGCCCAGCTTTGGCTTGCAACACAGCTTCAACCCGCCTTGGCATGGATGCCACAAAGTCCTTGGCGTATGGCCATAGACAGATTGTACCAAATGTTTACGCAACGGTCACGCAAATCCGAGATATTGCGAGGTGGTGGTCTTTGAACTCTGAGCTGCCATCCCAGGACATCCCAAATGTGTTCTATCGGATTGATATCCAGTGATTTAATTATCAGGCCAGGACATTAACTGGAATTCAGCATCATGATCCTGGAACCACTCCAACACAATTTTAGCCTTGTGACAAGGGCGTTGTCCTGTTGGAACATTCCATTTCCAGCTGGAAAAACAGATGCTATGTAAGGGGGGTGCAGCTAGTCCGCAATGATGTTCAGATACCCTGTAGCATTCATGGTCTGCTCTACCACAACCACGGGTCCCAGAGACGCCCAAGAGAACGTCCCCCCAAATCATAAGACTGCCACCACCCGGCCTGTGCATGACCTACTGTACATTGAGGGGCAACTGTTCGCCTGGAAAACGGCGTATCCTGACACGGCCATCGGCGTGATGAATGACAAACCGTTATTCATCTGACCAGGCAAACTCTCTCCCACTGATCCATGGGCCAGATCCGCGATGTTTCCGGGCCAGTTGCGGCGCAGTTGGCGATGGCGCTTGGTCAGCAAAGGCACCTACCTTTTGGAGTGGGGCGTTTGCTGCGCAGCCCCATATCCAACAGTGTCTGCTGAACAGTGTGCTCGATACTATTCTACTTGGCCCTGCATTGTATTGGGCTGTCAGCTGAGCCACTGTCGGGCTCGGTTTTTGCTTCACCATGCGAGACAGTCTCCGATAACCTTTTTTCTTTGATAGCGTGTGGACGTCCAACACCATGTCGTCTACTGCTGGTTTCACCGTCATTCATCCACTTTGCATAAATACTAACAACTGTAGAAATCGCGAACAACCCACGAGTCGTGCAGTTTCGGAAATACTTGTTCCAAGCCATTACAATCTGCCCTCTATCAAAAGTCGCTTAGATCCGCAGCCTTTCCCATCACACACAGAAGTAAGTGAAAGAATGATTCTTCAGACTCTCCAGCAGCAGTTAAATACCACTTCCACCTGATCACGTGCCTTCCACGTCATCCAGGCGAGTTCATTGCAAAATGTAGGGGTGGACATAATGTTTTGGCTCTTGAGTGTACATCATATTGTTAGAACTTTCCATCTTGTGAATATAACATAATGAATAACATTGACCAAAAATAAAATGCAAAAAAAAAAAAAACAAAAGTCTTTTTAGAAGATCTAGTTGCTATAATTCCCTGCATATAATTTGAAAATTTTATGAGAAAAACATGCAAAATCTCTCAGTGGGGATGATATACTTCTATATACAATGTCTGTTTTTCCTCCTTCCCAAATGTACCAATGAAAATGAGTTTCTAAAGATGTCCTGTGCTTTTTTTCTCTCTGTAGATGATAAATAGAAGTTTTCACAATGATTAGTTTAACAAGGAATAATAATTTTCATTTCTCTAATAAATAAAAAATATTTTAAGTTTCCTGAAGTACCATTAAAAATCAAATAATTCAAAGTTTTTTGATAATTTTTTTATTTGATTGCTGATTAATATTTTTGTTTATTTTATTTTTACTTTTTTTTACTTTTTTTTATCATGATGTTTTATAAATATGTTTTATATACGATTATAACCCCTTTTTTTTTGCTATAAAGAGATAGTTCTTGAAATATATACCATATGATATTATATAAATATATTCTGTAACAATAACTATATATTCTAATCGTAACTTACTATATATTCTACAACTGTAACTGTGTAAGTGATAGTGTACAACTCCATATGAATCTTGTGCAGCATTAATTTTTTCACTATAGTTTAAATTTTCAAATCGTTAAAATTGCTTATGATTTCTTTTTATTCTAAATTTTGTATATATGTTTTGTGAAAAATCAGTAATGAAAATTTCGAACAATTTTTAGGGTTATTTAATTTACGAGGCTGTGATATTCCATTTAATCCAGTTTTCTTCTCTTATGCAGTTATAACTTTAAATTCTGTATTGTAAGTATTCTGCAGTTTTCTCATGTAATATAATTGTAATGTGCAGTGTTTTTCTCAAAGGCTATCCTTTAATTTTCTATATAATTTTAATAATAGAAATGTTGCATGATTTTATTTCTTTTAGATACACCTTTTTAGACATTATTATAATATTTATTTGCTAATAAGATAAAAACTATGCACAATTCATATAATTGTACTTATCAAATATCTCATTAATAGTGATGTCTAGGAGTTGTTAAGATTTCTCAATTTCCTTTTTCTATTTCAACAGCCGTCTGACTAAGTTTATCAATTATTCTGAGGTTATCAACAGAATAATTTGAGGAATTTATTCTGTTGGACATTAGATCTCTTCACTTTTTTCAAATACACTTCATGTTGTTCTGAGTTTCATACTTGTGAACTTTAGGGTTAAATTTCCTCCAAGTTTGAAAGCCAGTTACGAATTGACATGTATTGCTCAAATTTGCATTTGTACAAAAGACTGTGCATCAAAAACAGTACAAGCTATGGTTTTTAGGTGAGTATTCCATCTAGGTTCTCAGAATTTTCTTATTATTTGGCTGGTCGATATCGAAGCAATCAGCATCCTTCATCTTATCCTCTTGTTTTTTAAGGGAAACAAATGATTCATTTTCCTTTTGAAACACTTCATTTCCTTTTTTTAAGTAAGTCAACTCTTAGATTATCTGAAACAAGAAAAAAAAAAAAAAAAATGTCAGAAAACGAAATATTATTATTAATTTTCATCTAGCTTTCTTCCTCTTTGTCTGATGATCCATCTTCCAATTTATTTTCTTTTCATTATGATTATCTCCAAAGTTTAACATTTTTTTAAATAATCTTTAAATTCCAATACTAAAAACTTATGGAGAGACACCCATAATTTATTATTAGATTAATCAGGAGTGATAACTAAAATACACACTTGATAATTAAAAAGCACAGGAATTTTTAATTTGCAGCACTTTTTAAACTATAATGTTAAAAGCTTATGGGAGAGACAGATCCCTGTGACCCTTCATTTTATTATGCATTAAATAAACAAAGCTGAAAAATCTGCAATAAAATCGTGAAATGAATAAAGTGCATTATAGTAATTAATTAATATAGAAATAATTTAGGCTTGTTACAGAAATATATGTAATTTATTAGGCTTATAACTATTATAATATAAATTTACTTTTCTAATCCAATTATAATGAAGAAAGGAAACAAAAAGAATAACTGTGTCAAAAACTGAAATCATTCATAAATTGGTCAGGATTTCATTAAAAACAAGTAACCAATCAAGTTGAAATTATTCTCTCAAAATAAATTATTCCCCCACCCCAAAAATTGTCATAGAAATTATACACTTGCATAAGCAATTAACTACGTACTTTTTAAATCCTTTTTTAGAAATTTACATAAATTTTAAGTTTTTCAGTCATTCAGTTTCTAGGATCTTGAACTATAATAAAACTTTAAAATGTATCAGAAAAGGGGGGCATTCTAATAATTAAGTACATGAATCATATATAAATGTTATGCATTTGGCTTAATGAGAGTAACATTTATTTAAGCTTAATGATATTAACAATCTAGTAATTAAAAATAAAATAAACATAACATTAAATATTTGTAATAAACATAAACTTAACTATAAAAGTGAATGCTATAAAAGTACGATTAGCACAAGAAAAACTCCAACACCGGTCAAGAACACCAACAGATATGACAAAATCATTAAAAATAGACATCCCAGTCATAAAAAATAAGATTACCAGAAAAAACAAATAACGAGTTGAGTTTAAATTATTATTGCCCATTGAGAGAGAAAAAAGAGCTGCGGGTAAATCTGAACCAAAAACTGCATAATCACAGTTTATGTAACATCTATTATTTTTATGAAAATACATAAAGACCTATCAATAGAAAATCGACAATTTTTTTTCACCACTTAAGAACTGGGTGGATCACTACCATCGTATCTGCCTTCCTATGCCGCTGCTTCTTTCTACAATTTTTGATGTGTTATGTGTTAATTTTTTTAAAGTTTGCCATTTAAAATGCACATTAAATTTTAAAAATGTGTTGTAGATTAAGAATTTAATCATGAATATCAAAACCGAATGTTATTAGCTATAGGCAAAATAAAACAGGCTCGAATGGTTCGCTGATCTTATGCTTTTTAAATTATACCATATTGTTTTGTTTTTTTTCCTCTGAAAATTACTAGTGCAGATTATATGCAGGAAATTATGGTACATTTTTGACGTATTTACAAGATGTAAAATTACATTTATATATTGAAATAAAATTGTAATAGGTAATGAAGTTGCAGAATCCTTTACAGCAAGCAAATTATCATTAATATTATACAGACAACAGTTTCTTATAATTATCACATGTTTAAGTAATTAATAATAGATCTAAAGATTAAAGTTTTTTTGAGTAGGAATATACATTAGTGGACCTTTATTCAGTCATTTTCAAGATGTAATCATAAAATTTCTTAATTCTGAAAAGAAAAATTGTTTTGATAGGCCATTAGAATATGCATGTTTTTCAATTAATTTCTAATTTTTCTCTACTCTTATTAGTATTATTGTTAAATTAAACACTGGTATATTTAATTGTTGTTTTTCATTACTAAATTAATCAATACCTTCATCAAGTGTTGCAACATTGGTGCTAAGAGAATCTAATGAAACAATTGGAAAAAAATGGAAAGAAATACTTAAAATTAAGTATTTCTTTCCATTTTTTAAAAAATTTTCTTTAGGAAGAGGACTAATAGTGAAGGCTTATGGTAAAGATAGCTCTACTTGAATCTTTACATAAGAATGCAAATTTATTTATTCAATTATTTTTATTTGAATATTATTAAATATCTTAAATGAGCATTTTTTTCTTTCTAATTGCATGCTGTCATAATAACAGTTGTTTTTCCAAAGTTGTGCTTAATCCTCTTACAAACAGTCCTAATTAAGTTTTTGTATTTTAGTTTCTTCATTGACCAAAAGCGGCTTTCTCCTGCAGCAAGAATAAATTTAGAAAGCAAAAAAGAAATTAATATCAATTTAATGTATTGTTCTTATGACAGCTTGACAGATAGTTTGAAAAACATAATTGATGAGAATAAGGAAGGCAAAATTTGGGTATGTTATATCAAGATATTTTTTTTTAATAAAATAATGTACCTAAAGCATGCCTTAAGGTACCTTTGTACTACAAAATTATCAATCTTTTTCAGGTATCACTTTGTCTCTCCTATTTCAATGTTGTTAAAATTCTATTACTTTTTTATTAATTTTTTAACACAATGACCATATTCTTTTATCAGAATATTTAAATTTAGAAACTTATGCATTCAAAAAGTGTATTGATTTTTATCTAGCAATTCAGCAGAAATTAGATACAAAATGATATTATTATAAAAATAAATTGGTACAAAACATTTGCATTTATTTTTTAATGCATTATAAAAATATTAATGAATTAAAATTACAGTTTTTGTTTCATTAAAAAAAAAAATTCAGGGAAAAATTGAATTTGCAAGTGTTCGAAGTTTTTTACAAATAATTGAAAAATATATACACAAATTTATACATTCACTTTTATATAGAGAGATTCACATAATAAGTTTACATTTTATAATGATCCACTGACTTTCATATTGTATTTATTCAATTGTGACATTTTTATGGATTTATTCATTTTTACATACTTGCCTCAAAAAACATCTAAAAAGTATGATTTCTGAATGTCAATTCCATATTTTAATCTATATTTTGGTAGTGCAATGCATAATTGACTAAGAGTCTATCAGAGTATATTTCAACACAAACCAAACTATGTTTTTAATTCTTATTAAATATTTACATAAAGTACCATAATTTTCTGACTATAATCTGCAGTGGCATCTATTCCACAGGTTAATTTCCAGATCCAAAAAATAAAGGATCTCCTGTTATCCACAAGTGTTTCACGTTTTGTGTGTGTGTGCCATTTAAAAATCAAATTCTGTTTTATACTTAAATCATCATTTTTCAATTTAAAGGGGGGTTTTAATGCTAGAATTGTATAAAATATTTATAATATAAATTCAAGAAAATGGAAACAGAAAGGAATATTCATTTAAGAACTATGACATAAAAAATACCATTGTTGTGGTGATTTGTAATCTTCAAATTTTCTAGATACATGAAATTCTTTATCAATATCAAAATTATTTAATTGGCTTTCTGAAAGGCATCCTAAACTTCATTCCATGTCTTTTTTCATCCACTAGCATATGCCAATGTAGGTCACCACATTTTGTCTAAATTCGCCTCCCTTCCATCATTTTCAACTGCTATGCTTCTTTCCTTATGCTTAAAAGATTATTTATTTTTCACACACACATTTTTTTCTGCTAAAGGTAGTTTTATGAAATATTTATAATATCTTGTACATAAATAATTGTGAAAAAATTTCTGCAGATTTACACAATGGCTATAATCTGCACATCGAAATAAGATTTTTAGAGTATAGTCGATCAATGATAGACAGAAAATTACAGTAATCGAGATTTCTGCAATTCCATGCTATAGGTATAAAAAATTTGTTGCGCCAAATAATATTATGCCTAAAATTTCTTAGTGAATTAATTCTTCTTCAATGGTGCAACAGCCCCTTGGGGGGGGGGAATACAAGGCCATCTGCCTGCTGGTAGATTCCGAAACAATGATGACATGTTGTCTTATTATGGGATAGTGTTGTCAGACCTATGCTGAACGCTTTGCAGGCATATTAGACCAAGACCTACGGTTTAAAGTGGATTCCAAACAAACATTCATGGCATCACTGGAATTCGGATCCAAAACATGTGGCATCAAGTGCCAGAGCTATTTCAAATAATTACTTTTGTTTAAATAAGCATTATCAAACATATATGTAATTAGCATATATATCTGAATAGCATAGTTGCCAATTTGTAAAGTTTAGCCATGGAATATTTGAATTTAGGACATACGAGTATTAAGAGTAAACAGGATTGGAAAAAACAATACTATTTCATATAAAACTTGTAAATGGCCATAAAACTGACATCTGAAGCTTTTATTCATACTATAAAGAGTGAAAAAAAGAGTATTAAATATAGAAGAATATAGAGTAAACCTAGTGTAAGCCATTCTTATTTAAAATTATAGTGTCTGTTGGCTTATAAAAGTACAAGGGGCTCTGTATTTTGACAATTTCTGACAGGTTTGATTTGTCTCTCTTCTGTCATTTTGTGCACACTCTAAGCTAATTAGAACCAGGACCTACAGTTTAATGTGGATTTCAAACCACTAACAAACATCCAAGCCACCACTAGGATTCGAACCTGAATCCTGTGGTATCAATATTTCTGACAGGAGAGCTGAATATGAAAAAAAATAAGAACTAAGTTTAGGACCTCTCTGTTGGATAAAGCCTTTAAATTTTAGAAGCCTTCAAAAATATTTTCAGGGAAATTTTAATATCAGCCACTTATAAATATTGAAAAAATTACGAAAAAGACAGAATAGTGGGCAAACAGATCTATGAAGAAAAGATTTTTAATTAGTTTTTATAAGCAATTTTTAATATAGTAGTTAAGTGTCAAATTTAATTAATGCACACAAATTTGAGTCCTGAAAGAGTTTAAGATTTCCAAAATTGACAAGCTGAAACAGTTATATTGATTATTTTCCTATTATTTGTTTTACCAGTTTCTGGATGTCCATAAGTTAACTTGTTCCTGCATTGATTATATTGTTATTATTAACAAATGTAGACAAAATTTTCAAATATGAAACAATTTTTTTTTTTAAATGAAGGCTTATCTTTATTCATTTTTTTTTTTTAAAAAGAACCTTCTTTTCAAGATTATATGGTAACATTTAATGTGTCTAATTTGCTGTTTGTCTGTAATGCTGATAAATGGAAGATAGATATTTTATTTTATGCCTGATGCACAATTTTTTTTTTTTTTTTTTTTTTTTTTTTTTAAGATAGTTTGCTTTAAAAAAAAAAAAAAATTGTTTGTATTATATATATTTTTGTCATAAATGGTATATGTATCTTTCATATATCTACTGTTCTTTATAATTGTTTTATGTTTTTTGTAATAATGTTCATTATTTATTTATATTGCATATTTTGAACAAATTTTATAGATCAGTAAAGATTCAAACTATGCTGTAGTTTCACTTATACCTGAGGTAAGAGAATTTTAGTGCCTCTCTTCTTTTATTGACTATTTTATTTTTCATTTGCATATCAATTCTACTTCATCATATACCTACCTGGTAATAATTTTCTGTATTATTGTTGTGAAATAAAATATTTTTATTATCAGGAAAGACGTTTACTGAAAGTAACTCCCATCTGTTTGAAAAAAGCTATAAAAACTGATGAAGAAATTAAATGTTCACAAAATGCACATGTAAGTTTTGTCATATTTTGAGATGAGATCTAATATTTTAATATATTATTAATTAGCTTAATATTGCAACTGATTAATTTTTAAGATAACATATTAATTTTAACTTTATAAGATAACATATTAACTTTAACTTTATAAGATAACAGTAACTTTATAATATTTTCTTATAAATGTTTTTTTTATTATTATTTAGATATATTTCAAATGTATTAGCAATTTGTAATTATATATTTTAATTTTAAATATAAATTAGTGATCACTTTATTATTTATTCTCATTAATTAATATTTAAGACTGATTTTTTTGTACAATTAAAAGTTATATCATTTTTGTTGTTATATTCTTGGTAGATAAATGTTATTTTTTTATTTACATCTGTAAAAATATGTATTTTTTTTTACTACATACTATTGAACTCATTGTATATTGTATTGAATATAGGCTTGTTAATATTTTAAATGTATGACTTTTCCAAAGAGTAAAACAAAGTTTACTTTCGAAAGCAGTATTTTTCAAAAACACTTTACACAATGAACTCAAACAAAAGATATAGATTGTGTGCAAAAGGTCAGAGATAAAAAAGGGTACAAACTACTATTGTTCACTTTTTTTTTTTATAAGGCTGATCAAATTTTGATAATAATAAACTTTGTGAAATTTCTAAGTTTTAAATAGTTATTTGCTTCTAAGTTTCTATCACTAAATTTGTCAAGATTATTATTTTAGTGATATATTTAGTTGTTTGCTTTTTATACACATTTGGTGTATTTTTACAGAACAAAGGCATTTTAGATTAAGTATTAAATTAAATAAGTAATTAAAAACTACTAATTAATCAAATCAAATGTTATGTATGTATGAAATTTTTTTAACAGCAATTTAAAGTAAAACATGTATTATTTTATATTTAGATGAAAGATGGTGTTGCACTTTGTGAATATTTTTGCTGGTTATCTAAAGAAGCGCATAAAGGAAATCTTACTGAAATTGATGGTGTCAAAAAATTAGAAGATTTCAAAAAGTAATTTTTTTCTCTTGGAGTTTAATATCTTTTTTTTTTTTCCAATAGTTTTTAAAATATTTTTTGTAATTATGTTTCATAATACATCAAATAGAAAAATAAATTCAAAATGTGAGGTAATTATCAATTACTCTTGCTATGATACAGTGGTGTATAACCAGAAGGCATATTTTTAATATTCATGTAATTCATGGACATCTGCTTTTTGATGTACTGTATTAATATCAAGTTCTGTTTTACACCCATATATAAAATGAACAAAATATTTTTTTCAGTTTTAGAGAACTTTTAAATACCTCAATAATATAAAATAGTTGTTCTATAAATTTAAAATAATAGGAATCTTAAAGAAAGATATAAATGTAAGAATTATGATGGAAAAAAAAAAAAGAAATGACATTTTTGATGATTTGTAGTTCTCATATTTGCTAGAGACTGCATTGGTGTAGCTACTAATGATGTCTATCCTCTGTGCTTGTCATGTGAAACCATGGACTTTTTACATTTGACAACAAGCACTGCACGTGATTTTATGACTTTTAATTCTGACAACTTTACCAAGTCTAACTTTTATTGGGCTGCTAGAGTTCTTATGGCAGATATCGCTATACTTTGATCTAGGAAGAAAAAAATATATATATTTGCTAAAGAGATAAAAATCATGATTAAATATTCATTTGACCTTCTGTAAAGCATTTTTAATTCCTAATATATTGAATATTATTGTATTCCAGGCCGTTTTCATCCACTAGCACATGCCAATGTAGGATGTGTTTTTCTTGACTTGACTAATTAATGTTGTAATTAAAGGTACAAAACATATTTTAACAATAATAAATGATTTCATGAACTATTAAAAATATTATAATTTAAGAGGTCTACTCAAATTTTTCTTTTAAAGTTTACAACTTCATCAAATTTTGATATTCATTCCAGTAAAAATCATAAATAAATTAATACATTTATTCAAATTAAAGTCTGTACATTCACTTTTGTTAAACATATTGATCAAGTCTATGTATTTAATAGAGTTTGCAGCTATTACAGTATCTGGATTTTGTTCAGTTTCTCTTTAGAAGAGAGAACTATTGAACTTTATAGATTAAGAAAATACAGATAATTTGTGTTTCTATCTTACTTTAATGATTTCTTAGTTGGAGTGAGCAGCTATTTTATCGACCTGTTTTGTTTCTAATATCCCCCCACTAATCCAGAAGTAATGTAGACTAAATCTTGTTGAACTCTGTTGAAATCCATTAACTCTCTGAAAACCTTAATTGAGTGTAAGGCTTCCGTAGAAGTGTTTAAAGGAATATGAGAACAATTGAAAACTCTTACAAAAATTTATTATGCCTTCTTTAGATTTAGCCAAAATAATATGGAACTGTCTTTAGAGTCCTAAATATGCAAATAGAAACTAAAAGATTAGCAGCTTTCAAAAAATTAAAAGGGAGATATATGATATTTAGAGAATAACAAATAGGCCTTTAGATATAATTTGATGATTATCAGTAATATTTCATTTAGATTGAAAAAGTTGATTAGCTCTCCCCCTGTTCCTGTCAATCCATTTTTGTGTCAGCAATTGAGATTTTAAACAAACCTAACATTTTCAAAAATAGTGCTTAAGAACAAATCATGTGTTATACAGTAAATAAAGATCGCAAAAATCATATAAGAGATATATGTATGTAAACAAAATAATAAGAAAAGTGTTTACCAGATATATTCCATAGAAAAACAAGCAAGTAAGTCTAAAATAAATAAAAAGGTCATATCAGAATGCAAGAATGAAAAAAATGTTGGTTTACTCCGAATTTGAATTATTCAATTCTAAATTGTACATTTTTTTTTTTTTTTTTAATTTGCCAACTTCTGGTTTTTACAACAGGAATGAAAATTTTTGATATGCGTCACAGTTAATTAATCTGTGCAAAAATTTTCATTATTCTGGAAAAAAAAGGTAAATTAAATTTTTATTAATATTTCTGGGGAGAAAATCTACAATCCTCATCAAGAAATTTATATTTTGCATATTACAAGTATGAAATTG
This sequence comes from Caerostris extrusa, assembly GCA_021605095.1. Lineage (NCBI taxonomy): Eukaryota > Metazoa > Arthropoda > Arachnida > Araneae > Araneidae > Caerostris > Caerostris extrusa. The sequence goes on along the minus strand of BPLR01013230.1, from coordinate 73,307 downwards.
TAATTATATTCTAATTCCTTGTTTTTGAATAAAAATGATATTTTATGATAATGATTTTTCTTTTATTAAACTTTATTTTTATATGTTAATAATTTATATTATTTTTGAGGTTGCAGCATAATTATATGGGACCAAGCTTTGAAACTATTTCTTCTTCTGGGCCTAATGGAGCTGTAATCCATTATAAACCAACAGAAGAAACAAACAGAAAAATTTCACCAGATGAAATTTACCTTTGTGACTGTGGTAGTCAATACAGGTAATTTTTGTTTCTCATTTAATTACTCATAAATTATGATATTAAATTGTTTTATTTTACTTAGAAGAAATCTATTATTTTATAATCTTTATTTTTAGAAAAATATCATATTTGTTTTACATAATTATTTGGTTTTAGTGATGGAGGAACTACTGATGTAACTCGAACTTATCATTTTGGAACACCAACTGCATTTCAAAAAGTAATAATTAAAAATTATTGTTATTTATAATGGAAATTAAATTAATTTATTATATATATATTTTTTAAATTGAACTATTTTAGATAAATATATTATATTTTATTTTAGGTTTGTTATACTTTAGTTTTGAAAGGTCATATATCTCTTTCATCTGCAGTATTTCCAAAATTAATTCCAGGTGATTATAATAATGACATTTTAACTATTTATCACCTTAAAAATAGTCTGTACATATTTTTAACAAATAAAAACAGTTGTATTGAATAGTTATTCTAATGTATGAATTGACTGTTTAAGGAATTCAAACTGAAAAGACATTTTACAATTAAAGATAAAGATTCAACTTTTATTAGCAATGATCTCAAAAAAATATGTATTAATTTCTTAATTTAAATTATTTTATTTATTCTCTTGCTAAAACTTAAATGTTTTCATATACAAATTAAGATTGTATTTCGTTTTTATTCATCTTTCAGGTTTTTTAACTTCAATAAAAATTGATTATTACATTTTAATTCAATTTGCAAATTGTAAAAAAATCCATTTAGAATGTGACTTTTTATTTTAATGTTTTAATTTTTCTGCATCAATTTGTAAAAAGAAAAATTGGCACTTTCTTATTATCATGTCCTCCAGTTATTTAAATAGCACCAACAACTCTTCTTATGTCATGCTTACTGTAAACAATAATGATTAGAACTTATGGTTTTTTTAATGACATGTGTTTTTTTTCAGGACTGTAATAATAAGAAGAAATTTTAATGTATTATTCATTAACATAATTATAGGTATTATTATTGGGTATTTTTAGCATTGATGTTGGGAAAAAAATATATTGTTATTTTTCAGGATATAGACTCGATAGTTTTGCTCGTAGGGCACTTTGGGAGCATGGAATGGATTATAGTCATGGAACTGGCCATGGAGTAGGTGCCTATTTGAATGTACATGAAGGTATTGATTAGTAAATTCATGTTAAAATTCTTTTGGATTAGTTGATTTGTTATATATAAAGAATGATCAATTGTATTTTTTAATTTCATTCATTGTTTCTGTTCTGTTTAATTCATCATGTACTGTAAGGACTTATAAAAAAAAAAAAGTGTAATATCATCTTCTTTTCAAATGCTTACCATTAATACACGATTGTACATTTTAAATGAATTCTTGTTAAAGTAAAAATATATATATATATTATTTCATAACAAGTGTGAAATTCATCCTGGTAAACATTTAAAAATGAATTAATTTGAAAATTATATTTAATTATACAAATTTTTATTATCAAATCCCTCATTTTCATAATATAATTGTGTGTGTGTGCATTTTGTTATACATTAATCACCTTAGTAATACTTGATTAGCACATAGTATTAATTTCAAATTAATTAAGAAGGTAATCTATCAATATTTCCATGATTTTACTTTGATTTCCAGATTAATTTTTTTTAACTAAACATTTTTTTAGTTTATAATTATATTTCTCTTATTTGCTTTGAGAAGAGTAAAAGAAAAATCAACGTTTATGTTGAATAACATTGTGTAGTACATTTTTCTTTCTGCTGTTGTTAATGTCACGACATTTTTAAATTTTCTATCAGGAGCTTTTGACTACCATCATGATAAAGATCATAGCATACAATAAAAGCTGTTGAAAATCTATTAATGTTTTTTTTTTTTAATTCGTTAAAAGAGGATAAATTGCATATTCCATAATATGTGAAAATTTCAAAACTTCATGAACCATAGAATATTCTTTGGTTCTATTTAAATAAAGGAGTGCACTATTTGAAAAGATTATAAAAATTGCTGCTACGACAATTAGTAGAAAGTGATAACAGATATTATTAGAATTAGTAATTTGAGCTGTTGTAGAATGACTGTTATTCTGTGATTTTTAAAATTAAACCCTTGTTTGAAACAATTGTCCATAATTGTTTTAGTAGTTAATAAATGAAAATGTAAATAAAATTTTAATTATATCAGTTTGTGTTTTAAAAATCTATGGGGAAAGTTTAGAGTGTTTCCATTTTAATGCCTATGTCATGCAGTAAAACTCTTACCTTTTTATTATTATTATCTATGGTTAAATATATATTACTTGCTAAAATTCTTCATATTAAAGTAGTTTACCATCCTTTATTTGGTTTCACCAGTGAGAAAATGGTGAAAGTTAACCCATGAGTTCCTTTTTTCAATTCCTTCTATTAGCACACACTCTCCCTATATATATCTTGTTCGAATTTTCAATTGTTAATAAAATACTTTTTATTCATCCACTTAAGTTCAAACACATTTTTTTTAACTTGTAGTGGATGACACTTGATGTTAATACAGTTTTTCAAATATTAATTTATTAATTAAATTTAATTAATCAATTTTAGTTTTTTTTAGATTTAAGTTGCATATATCTACCAATAGATGGTGACAGATAAACTTAAAAAATGAATGAAAATTATTTATAAAGGACTTTCTGCAATATAGTGAAAAAAAAAGTAGGAATTGACTTTAAATTTTTTTTTTTTTTTTATATTACTTGTTTAAATCTTTTTTTTTTTTCCTCCAATCTTACATATAATTAATTTACACAAAACTTTGTGTTTATTAGCTCACCAGCGAGCTCATTGCAATTAAAGAGGCTGTTGCTTTATGTCTAAATGACTCAAATATTTCAGGCCTCACTGACAGATTAGTGATTTTTTCTGACTGCAAGTTGGCTCTGGAAGCAATTAAAAATGGAGATACTAACATCACTTCTGTGATAAATGTTCTGTTTGAGACTCTACATTGTAGAGGCAAATCATGTCATCTTCAATGGATTCCTGTACATGTCAACATTGAGAGCAACGAATGTGCTGTCTCTTTAGCCAAAGAAGCCAGGGACAATGATCAATCCAGAACTACCATCACACTTGCAGATGCTAACGCAGTTGCCAAAAGCCGACTAATTCCTCATAACCTTAAGAAGTCACTCATCACGGACTTCAACTGCCTTAAGAAGTTGACATCGGTTATTAGCAGACTCAGAACTAATCATTACAGAGGAATGAAGATTCTCTCAGACAAGACCAGGGAATACATCCCCTGCAAAAATTGTCCCAAGGCTTTCCTAACACCTAAGCACATTCTAGAGTGCCCAGCATTCACTCCCCATGTATTAAAATTGGGTATGGTGCCAATCGAGGCCAACTTAACAGAAGTCCTGTATATTGAAGCGGCGCCGTTGCTAGCGACCGATATCGTGAAGACTTTTGACTTGATCTGACTTTATTAATAATATTTTCCATGGACACGATAACAACAACAACAACAGTTCACTTAAACATTATTAGTGTCTAAATAAATCATTAAAAATTCGTTTATCTAATTATTTAAATCATTCCAATTGTTGTTGAAATTCTTTTTTTTTTTATGTTGCCGTTTCTTACTAGTTTTTTCATATATAAACCAACTGGTTAAAAAGAGCATCAAAAATTGGAAAAATGTTGTATTAAAATTAAAATCTGTATATAAAAAGGGAAATGTATTATGTAAAAATTTTATTATTATTATTATTATTTTTTTTTTCCCCCTTTAGGTCCAATGGGTATCAGTTATAGAACTCTTCCAAATGATCCTGGCCTTCAACCTGGAATGATTTTATCAATAGGTAAATTCTTCATTATATTTTAAAGGTATTATAAGCAAACTATTTATAGAAAGAATTTAAATTTATAGAACAATTAATACATTTTGTTATTTTTAAAAAAAAATTTATTGATTATTAGGATATTTTGTTGTAGAAAAAAAGTTAGTATTATAAAAGTAACTTTTTATTAATTAGTTTTTTTTTTACATGTTTGCTGAACCTCCAATCTTTTTGTAAAAAGGGTTTATTTGAAATATTTAAGCTGAAACTATTATTTTGCTGTTTATAGAACCTGGGTTTTATAAAGATGGTGACTTTGGTGTAAGATTAGAAAATTTAGCTGTTGTTAAGGAAGCTGAAACTCCTGTAAGTTTTTATTTCATTTTGTATTAAAAATGAATATTAAAGTGATATAATTTATATAACTGATATGTATTTAACACATTTTTTTATAGGGTTTCTAGAGTTTTTTGTTATGCATTTATTTGCAAGATTTTATGGCATTTCTATATGAACTTATGTTTTTATCAATATGTTTTTGTTAAAACTATTTTTTAATATAATCTTTATTTTTTAAAAAAATGTTTTCTAAACTATTAAAATGTACATAAAAAGTTTCAAATATTAAATTTGGAGAATATTTAATTTGTGATTCATTGATCAATAATTAAATAAAATTCAATTCAGCATTTTTATACAAGCAACATTTACTTTTCATTGCATATATTATTATTTTTATTTCATAAAATGTTTATATAATTATGTTTTGAAAAGGAAGACATTGAACTTTTCAAATTTCATTGTGCCATACATATCTTACATAAATATTATTGAGAGAAAACAATTTTATATATGTATAAGCATATAAATTAATTTAGTGGGAATATGAAAAAGGTCGTTATCATTAAGAAAAGTTTCTTGAAAATCCAAAATCTGGTTGATTGTGGAAAATTTGAGTAGCTATGGCTGTTTTGATAGAATGCTCATTACATTCCATATAAATTAGACTAAAAATTAAGGAAAAATGAAATAAAACATAACAAAAAACCTGTGAATTTAAAACACCTAGGTAGAATTGGGGGGAGGTGAAACATACATTGAGCCTCTTAAAATGAAGATAGTATGGCTTTGATATAAGCTATTGAAGAATCTGAAATATGTAAGAAAAAAGTAAAACAACATTTCATTTTACATTTTTTAATCTCTTTTTGATTGTGTTTTGTTTTTGAAGCCAGAAGGTAGATTGTTGGGTGTAACCATTAAAAAAAGATGTAGCCACATTTCTTGCTAGTGATAGAAAAAATTTCTGTAATGATTTTACTTGAAATTCTATCATTTCTTTTATTAAAAATTGAGTTTTTTCCATTTGCTCTTGGAATAATTAAGGGATTTTTTTTTTTGGTTACATAAATAGATGCACCATAGATAGGTTGTTGAGTCCTTGTTATTTAATGTAAATGGTACAGACGCCTAGCTTTTATGAAAGAAAGCCCATTTAAATTCTGGAAGTTGTATTTCTCGTTTTCTTTTGCTACAATAAGTGGATGAAGCTGTATGAAATGAATGAAATTCATTTATATTCTTGAGAAATACAAGACTGAGTAGACTGAAGTTCCATGCAATTTTTGCAGAATGCAGGATTTTTACATTTATTTAAATGAAGGGGAAAAATAAAAGCAATATCATAAGATTTTCTATAAAAAAGCGAAACTTTTTATCTTGTAAGCCATAATTTATTGTATTCCGAAAAAAAAGTACCATAAATTTTAACTACTGGAACATATTACTGGGGTTGAGTGGGATTACTAAAGCAATGCAACTCACGGATGTGAAAATTGTTTTCTTCCTCAAGCTCCACTTGCTGACTGTATACTTTATTAAGAATTGAATAGTAATTTTTTTTTTTGTGAATAAGGCTTGAATTGGTATACTCATTACTGCTTTGTTTAAAGCTAGCTCTTGGGTTGTATCCAAATGTTGTATAGTGATAATATGGTTTCCCTGTTGAATAATCTGTAAAAGTTCTAATATTTTAACATTGTTAACTTGGAGAATATATTGTCTTTTAAGAGTCTAGGACAAGTTTCAAGAATTGAACTGTTGCCTGGAATCTGGAAACATTTGTAAAAGAGGTAGTGCCCTTCTGTGAGGCTAAATCCAAATCTTCCATAATGTCATACTACTGGCAAAAATATATGTAACCATTAACTTGAAATGCTATAAGAACAAGGTCATCTGTTGCCATCTTCACCATTGTTAATTAAAAAAATAATAATTCAAATCCCAAACTTTTTACATTATCAACTTAAATTAATGTAGAACAATTATTAATAATAGAAGAAAAAAAAAAAAGGGTTTTTACTTAAAACCTCCTCCTACCAGCTCCTTGCATAAGACTAATAAGCACAATGGAATAAATACCAAAAAAAGTAAATTAGAGAGCCCGCAATTCGTGAGATAACAGCAGTCAACTGTACAGTCTGCTTCAGGTACTAAATTAATAGCTTTTATAGAGAACGTTACTTTTAATATTTTGTTTCTTTTTTAGCATGACTTTCAAAAGACAGGTTTCATCACATTTGAACCATTAACTTTAGTTCCATATCAAACGAAGCTCATTGATCCTTCTCTGTTGAATGAGAAAGAGGTAGTGTTATTAAAAAATTCCATAAATTATTTTATTTTAATTTTGTTTTCAACTAAATTAAATTTTCCTTTCATTGATAGTCTTTTTTTAATTCTTTTAGAATTTAAGTTTGAAAATATTCTGTAGAAAGATAGCTAAAAAGTTTTATTACTTTGTTTAAAATGACCTATAAGAATAAAATTTGCATATTTTTTTTAATAAGATACAAATATTTTATTGTATAATTATATTTAATTAAATCATAATGAACTTTGTTGAAAAAAAAAAATTTTTTTGTTCATTTTACCTTTTATTATAATTATTTAATTGTAAGAAAGCTAGTTTCTTATGATTATGTTGTTCTTATATTCCTATGTTATACCAAACAAATCAGAATAATTAGATTGAAAAGTATGCATATAATAATAATAATAAAACAAGTAATCAGCAATAAAAATTTGATGCATGATTAAAAAATATTATGCTTAATAAATTTTTCATTTTAAGGAAGTTGAGTTCTACTGCATTCAATGTAGAATTTATGTATCAAATCGAAATTGATAGGAAAAAAAAATTATTAATTATTAAACATTTTGATATACTGATAACACAAATCTGATTGAATGTTGTTACTTGAATAATAATATTGATCATAATAATGGTTTAATTTCAATTTTAAAATTTGAAATACCCCAAAAAAAAAAAAAAAAAAAAAAAAACTCTTAGCATGTGTACTTCCTTATTAAATTACTAATAACCTATTCGTATTTAAATGATTTAATACTGCTTACAATATAAATAATAGTTTAAAAAATATTAAGTTGATATTTTGTAAAATTATTTTCAATTTCTTTTTCGGAGAATAACAAAAGTTATAAAAGTGCTATATTAAATTTAATACTGCCATGATAAATTTGTAAATTTTTTTATATATTCTCAATAATATTGTATTATTCTATTTAGATCGAGTGGTTAAATAACTATCATGCTACTTGTCAAGATATTATAGGAAAACTATTAAAAGATCAAGGTAAAGCTGAAGCTCTAGAATGGCTCTTAAAAGAAACTCAACCTCTTGGATAATTAAAAGAATTATTTTTTCAATTGATTGCTCAATATTCCAGCAAATGAGAATTATAAATCATTAAATCACTTCTCATGAATCTCAGCATGAAATTCTTATATACACATATATATATATTTTTTTAAATAAATGTGAATGTCTTTATTCTATTTATTATAATTAAAATTAAATTTTTAAAAGATTAGTTTTATGTAAATTGATTTGAAAATAAAATAATTAATCAACAATGCAAAATGTAATTATATGTGAATCATTTGGGTACTTGTGTTATTTGAATATTTATTAACATATTAATAATTGTAGTGTTATGAAATTGAAATGGAAGGAAAAAAACAAAACATTTCTGAACTTTAAACTTTTAAATTTGTTCAACTTTTCCACTAATAAAAATGAAAACAAACATGCAATTATCAATCAGTATTAATGAAAACTTTGCTGATTTTTGTACTGATGCTATGTACTATTTAACAAACACATCTCATCAAAATAAATAAATTGGTTCCTATCAAATGAATGTTGGTTGTTGAAGTAATAATCAGCTATTTTTGTAGTAATTGGCTACTATTTGACAAAGACATTTTTATTAAAAATTATAAACAATGTTTGAAGGTTCAATAATTTACATTATTTTTCTGGATTTTTTAAAATCAAAATATGTAAAGCACAATGTATCAACAAAAACAAAACCATAGCATCACCAGTATATAGTGTAGAAGTGCAAAGCTAGAGTGCTGTGTGTAGCATGTATCAAAAGGTTTTTACAAGCAAGTGAAACATTCATCAAAAGAAAAGGCATTAGCTAACCAAGGACCATGGATGCTCAAGTGAGCATAGATTCTTGTGGTTCACGGTGATAAATGTGTTATGGTGTTTGCCAATGCTAATAATGGAAATAGTAAGGAATTGAATGTGTTAAGCATACATTTGTTCCTCATAAACTGCTGTTTATGAGACTGCCACTTCATATTTGTAGATCCATTTGTGTACATGCTATTATTGACCTATATTCCAGATATGGAAACGTAGTAATGCAATTTGTACTATTAAAAAGTGGAGGAGGGTCCCTTTACCAACAAATTTCATTTTTAATGCATTTTGTAGATAAGCAAGTCTGAATACTGGGACTTTGCTATGGTCCTTTAAGTTCATCATACTTGAATCTCATTCACACTTGGAATGAAGAGTACAAACATTAACATGAGGTTTTCAAATATCATACCAAATACCAGTTTCTGTGAAATTCATGATAATATATTACAGGCAACCTACCATCATCTAGTTAAAAGCATGCCGTTCCAGCTTAAAGTACTGTTATGCTTCAAAAGTGAATCTATACCTCATTAAGTAGTAGCTTAATATTTTTTAGTGCAGAAAGACTTTTAAACTGTTTTTTTTATTGTATCCTAATTAATATACCAATTGAGATACCTTTATTTAATTCAATGAAAATATACTTGATGAGAAGTCGTGTTTTTGTAACCAATTTCAAGGAATTAAACAAAAATTTTAATTTTATTAAAGTTTTTTAACATGAAAGTGGATTTATATTTAAGTAATATTAATTAATGAATCATTCTTTGCTTTGTCAGTATTAAATTTAAATAACATAGTAAAGTTTTCTTTTTATTTGCCTTATAAAGAAAATTACATTATGAAATTCTTGTTCTTAAAAGCTACAAATATCAGCAGATAAAACTAAAAAATTTCTGTATTTTTAAAAGAAGAAAAAAATGGTAGATTATTATGCTGCCTTTTACATAGATTTCATTTAAAAAATCTATTATGATCAATGTTTTGATATTAAAATGAGTGAAGCAACTGTGTATATAATCTGAAAAGAGAAAATATACTAAGCTTAGTGAAATATAAACCTAAATAAAGTTAAAGAAAATTTCGTTTGGTAAAGTCAGTAATATATTTTTGTGTAAGAAATGTCTAAAAGATCAGTAGAATGCCAAAGAATAATCATTGTTATAATAGCAGTGTAAAGATGCATGCATCAAAGAAGAGTAGCTTTTTCTCATGAGACAAGTGAGGATGTGAAACATTGAAAATTCTTCATTGAATGAAAGCATAATATAATTATACATATTCGTCACATCAGCAAATGTATGAGTGCAATAAAGAATTCAAAAATTATAGGACATCTGTAAAAGATGCTTCTCGTCTAGGGTCGAGCACAGGGAGTTGTGAAGCTGTGTAATATGGCAGCTGTTGAATAATCAAATGACTAGAAATAACCATAAATAGGCCTAAGTTGTGATTTAGCAAGTCACATTATTAATGATGTATTTCATTTTCGAAAAGTATCGGTAAGATGGATTTTCAAACTGTTGACTGGAGAGCTGAAATAGCAATATGAAGAATTTGGTGGTGCTTTGAATGCCTCTTATTTGATTCTACTAGAAATGAAATGGGTACAATATCACGCCCTTGAAATAAAGAAAGCAACTGTGGAGTGGCATTCTTCCTACAAAAAAAAAATTCACACAACCATCCTAAGGAAAAAATTAGGTTTTCTTGTGGCATCAAAAGACATTATTTTGGAGAACTATACTCCAAGGAAGCATACAATTATAAGTGTCTGTAATTTTATCTGTTGCAGAATCTCTTTATGCCTGCAATAAAACAAAAGGATGGGGATAGCTATGTACAGGTATCGTTTTCCAGCATGATAATGCCCATGCTATAGTTGCTAGCAATTGAAGATCTATCACATCCTCCTTACTCATTTAATTACCCCATCAGTGATTACTTTATTTTATACCAGTTTGAAGTACCCAAGAAGGCTTTTCAAGGGAAGAAATTCCGCTCGGATAGAGGTATACTAAGCGGTGCTTGACCAGTCAATGAAAAGAATTTTTTTCAAAGGAATATAGGCACTTTGTAAGTACGAAAAACTTGTACTGAACGTGAAGAAGAGTATGGTAGAAACTGATGTATTTCTCATTCGCTTTATAATTATTTTTGTAAAAGTTTTAGTTGAGTCATCTATGTAGAATATTATAAGTTAACATATAATAAGGAAGCTGTCTTAAAGTAAATATTGTATGAAAAATGTTCAATCAGTTATTTGTGTTTTTTATAGCATAAACTTTAAGGTACAAAGATTAATATCAGATTACATGTGAATTTGTTAAAAAAAGATTATCATTATTTAAAAATAAAGTTGTTTTTTAACTAGTTACTATACCAAGATCAATATTTAGAACCCCAAATCGACCTTAGTCTAACAGTTCATTTATAAATCTTGAATTAAAGTATTTACTATTAATAAAAATAAAAGTGTGTTATCTGACTAATCTGAATACGATATTTGACCTCTCCTTAAGATAATTTGGAGTTTTGAGTTAAATAATTTTTCTAATATAATTAATTTTTAATTGTGCTAGATTTGTAAAAGTTTATTATAAGACCTCGATCTCGAATTATCATCCTTTGATTTTATATAAAGAACAAAGTGATAAGATAAATTATAATATGTCCATTCACGTGTTTAAGTATTTTGAATTGATTTAATTGCTTTAGCAATATTTTTGCAATATAAATTTTTCAAGGATTTACACAACATTTTGTAGCACTACTAGAATGTCAATGCGTAAAAACGTGATCTGGAAAAAGGTGTGTTTCTGTTCTGTAGCTGTAAATCTATATACTACAGTTGTTATAGTTTTTGTGTATAATACTTTTATCGCAATGTTTTAAAGTGTTTTAGTTATTGTTATTTATTGTTGATTCCTCAGTTTAAGATTCCTGGTACTTTCAAATTGTATCAAACTATAACATTTTTCAAGCATAAAATATCTTGAACGGTTTTAACCTATCCCAGGTTGGCCAACTTAATACATCTCAAATTCCCGAATTTATTTAATAGAACAATTTCAGGAAACAGATCCAATGATTCTTCACAAAGTTTCATGGCAGAGTATTATCTTGCTCGCGGACACCCCCCTCCCCGAAAAAAAAAACTAAACATTGATAAGCAAAAGCAACTGCATTTAAACCTAAGTATTTAAATTTTTATATGGTGAAAATATTTAAAAATTCAGTAATCGATTTTGGTTTTCTATCACTCTTACTACAAAGCACTTTTCGAACAGTAAGTATCCCATCCCTGACTAACAAGCTGTGAATGGTTACAATATTGAAGGTATCCTTATTCTATGATCTTTTCAGTGTTATCACCCCACACAAGTAGTTTTATACCTAAGAAATTTTTGAGACAGGAACACAGTTGTTAGAAAACAGTTTGAACAGTACAAACGGCTATAAATGAGTGAAACGTCGTATTAGAAACTGAATTGCTTATCATAATAGTTGTAAATTATAAATTTCTAAAAATAAATTTTAGACAACTATAGGGAATGGGAGTAAATCAAATCCTGTGTATTGACCATTATTGACTTAGTCTATCTTCAGCTACTTGCTATTCATTTTTCTTTCAATGAAAATGAGTGCTGGTATCCATTAAGAGAGTGAAAACAAGATCAGACAAGAGGAATAAGAACAAGATCAATTGATTGTGATACTTTGTACTCCAAATTTATTGCACTATCAATGCAAAAAAAAAAAAAAAAATTAACCCATATACATTTCAATAGAATAAAAATTTCTATTTTAGCATATTAAAATATGAAATTTATAATTATTTATTTTAAAGCAATGCCTGAAAATAGTTAAATTAATTAATTTTTTTCTAATTCTGTTGATATTTTCTTTTATTCTGTGATTTGTACCATTTGACAATTTTCGTGTTGGATTAATTTTTCCTGGTCTAGCTTTTCCTCTCTTGAAAGAGTAACCCCATTCATTAGTAATTTGCCAGTTACATTATTTTATTGCTAAATGAAATAGAAAATGATAACCAAATAAGGGATCGAGTCTTATAAGTTCTAGAATCATCTCGAACATCACTATAACCAGTATTTGTTTATTATTAATTGATTAAAAACAACTAATCACAAAATAATTTATCGTTTTGCTCTAATTTGTCTAAATCAGTTAATATCCACAGTTGAAAATTTGTTGTAGTTTAAATTTCATTTAAAAATAATATGTATGTGTAGTAAATTATAGGACTATTCATTTATAGTCTGAACTTTTACAGTCTTGCTATGCTTCCATTTCTTTTAAAAAGAAATAAGGATTATAGCTGAGAATATTTAAATAAATGAATCCAACAGACTTTTACTTTTATCATATCTTTTAATGTTGGATTTAAGACAATGGTGAATAGCTCCAGTGCGACAATAATTCATTAAATCAAACTTTACATCTTCTCTGAGATAAATTAGATGAATGACGTCGGCACATTCCATTCCACTACTTGATCTGGCAACAGCTTTCCTTTGTTTACGAACTTCTAGTTTTGGGCTCAAAATTGCGCAATCGCCAGGATGTGATGTAAGTGTTTGTGTTTTGGTCGTGCTCATCCACAAAGTTTTACTTTTCCTTTGTTTTTGCATGTTATTAATTAAGCTCATAATTGACATTACTTGAATGGAGAAATGGAAAATAAGTGCAGAAAGTAAGTAATATTTTGATATTTGTCTTTATACAGACTTTAAAGTTTGGATCTTGATAAAATGTCACATGTTCCAGATGTTTTGAAATCTCTTCTTATAGAGTTTATGTAAACAAAGATGTACACTCTTTGTCGCTACTTTCGGTTCCGTCTTACAATGTGTTCATTACTTTTTAAAAAGTATTTCCAAATATTTGATTGATATTTTAATGTGTTTTTTTTTTTTCATTTTATGTTTGATAAGACGGAATCCATCAATATTCTCTAGTAATTTCTAGATAATTTATCAAATTACATGACGAAAAGAACGATTGATTTTAAGTTAAATATGAGTAAAATTTTAAAGATTATGAACTTTTTACAGAGTGAATTGTAACAAATTTTTGTTAAACGTTATAAGTATAAATAGTAATTTTTCTTTTCTTTTTTTTTTTTTTTTTTTTCAATTTGAAATTTTTATATATATTTTAGATTTTAAATTATTTATACTATTTTTATAACTTGTTTGTGTGCAACGTACTTATCAACTTTGTAATTTCACATTTAATGGAATATGTTGTGCATAGTAATATTACTACTTAAATATTTTATTAAATTAAATTTTAATAATTATTTTTAATTTTAAATGTGTGAAATAGTACAAATAAACTATAAAAATAAACCCTTAATATCGCTGCATATTAAGGGTTTTTAATGCAAGATCATTGTTGTATAAATATCAGCGTAAAATAATAATATAGGCATATATATTTGTAAAGTAAAATTTTTTACATTTTTCAATGACGAGTAATTATTTTCTGACACTTTGTTTTAAATTTAAAATAAGTTGAAATTAATTTATTAAAATCTAATGTTAATCTATTGTTAATTATTATTATTATTAATCTATTAATTTATTAAAACCTATCTTTGTTATTAAGATCTGTTTAGAGCGTAGTTAAATTTTTTATTTTAAGTGTCATATAATATTTTTATTAAAATTAAACAATAGAAAAAGGAATAATTTAATACAAGTGAGAGTATTATTTTCCGTGTTATTTTTTAATGTAAACTATATCCTTTTTAATGTACATACGTAATTATTTAAGTCTTACACAATTCACAATTAATTTGAATGTTGGTTGAGGTTATAATAAGGTTAATAAATTTATTTCCTGTGAAAGTCACGCTTTTCTGTATGTTTTTCGGTAAAAAAAAAAAAAAAAACCATTATGTAATTGAGCTATTTTTGCTGATATATTTTTCCTCCTTTTATTATTTTATCTTTCTTTTTTTTTTGTATGTCAAGGTCCATTAGTTTGCCGATTGATTTTTTTTCCGCTTCTATACAAAATAATTGACATTTGATCATTATAAATATGACTATACTGAACGATTTTTAATGTAAGTAAATATTTTTAATAAGAAATTGCTTAGTACTTATTATTTAATTCTGAAAATAACTAGAATTCATAACACAATTTCATTAAGTTTACGCATGAATTCGTTCTTTTCGTAACGCTTGGTAGATTTCAAAAGTGATACATTGTTGCCTGAATACGCAAAATGCAACACATTCTTTTGAATTTACCAACTTCTTCATGAATAAATCTTTACAGCTAGAAGAATATAAAATTTTTTTTTATTGACAGAAAAATTTTTGTTAAGTAAGAAAAATAATATCAAAACATCTGTTAATCATCAACATAACTGTTAATCTTTCAACAGAAAGTTTTTCATCAAAATTATTTTCTCTTATTATTATTATCATTTTTTTTTTAGTTGAAGTTGCTCATTAAAATTTTCTCGTCTGCTCAAATAAAATTTTTGATTTTGTTTAAATTTAATGATGCCAATGTTAATCATGTTTGCTTTACAATTTTTGTTAATGATAATTAACTCATCAAAAGTGACGTAATCGCGAAATTAGTAATGACTAATCAAGTCATAAAAATAAAGATATTTAGTAATTTATTACAGGAATGACGGGTACACACAAAATCATCATCATCATCATCATATATATACATATATACATATATGTGAACGCATTTGTGTATGTATAATTAATATAAAAATTTAATGCATAATAATACATTAATTTAATGAATAATAATTCTTTATTTTTAACTTGTGCAAAAAATTATTAATCAAATGTTTTTATTAGTGATTTTTTTATATTCATGTCCAAAAATGTTTGTTTACAATGATGACCAAAACAGACCTGCACGTTTTAATGTTGTATTATCTAAAACAACTACGTCTTTGTTGACAGCAATTTTAAAGTGAAACAAATTTTGGTATCGGAAATAAAATATATCGTAGAAAAAACAAAATAAAATCTTAGAAATAAAATTAAAAAAAATACGCTAAGATTCTGCATCCGAGTTAGCACCTTATTTGCAAAGTATTTAAATGAACTTTTAGTTTGTAATAATACGAAAAGCAGTGAATGAAATATTTAAATGCATTATTTTTTATTAAATTAAACAGGAATCATGTTCCCTCTTTTAATTTTTCGTTAAAATCAATGTCTTTAAAAAAGACATATACTGAGACGACATATGATACCTGTGATATTTCTTGTTATTTTATTTATTTTTATTCTTTTCATTAAAAATAATGATATCTTTACTAAACGTTTCTCAATTAATTTTCTTTAGAATTGTGTTTTATTTGTTAGTTTAACGATACTTGTATCGATATTTTTTTTAGAACAACATCGATTTTGAAATTAATAATAAAGGTAATAACTCACTTATCCATACAAATAGAAAAAGAAAACGATATTTTAAAGTTATATCATACTAAAATAAATTATATCATATAAAAATAATATTATATATATTATTAGTATAGATTTTGTTTTTATTATATTATATTATATATTTTCTATTTTTAATAATATTTTTTAATTTTAAAATAAATATTTTAATAATCCTGAAAACTTTTGCTTTAGAATTAAATGAGAAATCGTCTGAAAGGAAATATTTCATTATCTGTAAAATGGTGTACTTAATTTTAAACTTTCTTGTAGTAATATATGTTGAAACATGTGGTATTTAAATAATTTAATTGAGTGAGAAAGTAAACTAATCGTAAAAAAAATGTGCTTAATCAACCAAACCAACCATAATTACTGCAAATGGTATGCATAGTTATTTCGTTGCAGAAATATGCTATTTAAGTAATTGATATTGCGCTGTATTAACTTCTAAGGATTCGATACTATTTTTTTGTTAACATTATTAGAAAAATCTCTTTTTTAATAGTCGTCCTATTGTTTTGTATTATTATAATCATTAGTTTTCATTATCATTAATTATCAGGTAAAATTGTCAGATAAAATGTAGTTCAATGTATAATTTCAGTAAATTTAGTCATTTTCAAGTGTATTAATTTAAATTGGAAAAATTAATTTCAATTAATTTAATTTGGAAATTTTTTTAATAATTTGCAATGCTTTCAATAAGAAATAAACATTATAATGGAATATTACCGAATTAGCGTAATGAATTAATAAATTATTTTTAAAAGTATTTTAAATCTTTTTTGTCTTTTGATTTAATTATTATTGTGGAGATATGTGTGGATAACATATTGTCGAAAGAAATTTTTTCATTTCAGATAATTTTTTATTTAGGATTTACCATATCTTTCATGTGACAAAAGAAGTATTGAAAATAGTAAATGAGTATTAAATTTCGTAAAAAATGTTTATAAATTAAATTTTTTTTTTTTTTTTTGTTTATTATTCCAAAATGCACGATTAGAATAAAAATTCAAGAAATAGCTATGTTCGTATGAAAAAAAAAAAATAAAAT
The DNA here is from genome assembly GCA_021605095.1 of Caerostris extrusa. Taxonomy (NCBI): domain Eukaryota; kingdom Metazoa; phylum Arthropoda; class Arachnida; order Araneae; family Araneidae; genus Caerostris; species Caerostris extrusa. The sequence continues at coordinate 56,181 of BPLR01013230.1, read as the reverse complement.
TCGTTCTGACATTTTTACTATTCTTAAATTCCAAGGACTCCAAAACGATTGACCTTGTCCTCTAACGCCTTTTTTTTTTTATAACTGTGTTCATAAAAACTCTTTGTTGCTACTGCTAGAATTATTATGTTTTATGTTTTACTTTTGCTAACAGTTTAATTTTTCTGTCGTGGCAAGAGCGATATTTGATTCTGTAGATTAATATCTTTAAATGTGCCGGCATCATTAAGTTAATTTGATATTTGTAATCGAGATTCCTAAATAGGTTTCTCCTTTTAATTTTTCGAAAGTTATGTGTCGAAATGTAGATTATGTAATAGCTTTGTGAGATACTGTTAATAAGAAATTTTAGCATATGTTTAAAGAATGCATAGTTTATAGTTCATGGAATGCATAGTTTAGGAATTTTATCATATGTTTAAATTTTAGAATTGTTTTGTGGTGAAACTTTAAGAAAATTTTTTTAATGAATGTTATTCGATATTTAGTGTTAGAAATAAAATTGTTGTAAATAATTTAGAATCTTTTTCGATACTATTTTATCTGTATTATTATTTATTTATTTAATTTTTTTTTATTATAATGTTGTCATAATTTTTTGATTAAGTTAATATAGCTTTTTTAAATAAATATTTCCTTATGAAGTAAAAATTATTTTTATTTATTATTCCAATTTTTATGAAAATATATGCCTAGAAATTTTTTTTTTTTTATTCCTATTTAATATATGAAGAATTAACCTTATTCGGCGAATTTAACTTAAAAGTTTTTTAACCTTTCTTTTATTTTGCATAAATACTGACATTATTTTGAGTTCTTGTAATCATTTTAGAAGGAAAAAAAGCAATTAAGAGTTAGATGAGTCATGTACTTAGTGTCCTTATTTTGTTATGTAATTCCTTTTAAGCAATTAAGTACATGACATGCATAATTGAATTTTGTTTTATGTACACACAGTTACTTCATTTGCTTCCATATAATGATTATATGAAATATTTTTTGTAAGTTATTATTAACACCAATATGTAAAATTTCTTCCCTCATATTAGATGAAATTACTATTATGCTAAATTATTTATTATTAGAATGTTAAATATTTATATATAGAAGAAAATTATAATTTTAAATATTTAGCATATTATTAAAATGTTAATATTCTAAATATTTAAAATTATAATTATCTCCTAAGAATATTATTAAAATGTTAATAATATTCTAATTATTATTCTTATATTCTAATTATTCTAGGTATTAATGTTAAATGTTTTACACTTCTAGAATTCCTTATAATAAATTTTTGTTTTAAGAATTCAATAATAATTCTCAATGCAAATGACAAAAGTACGCCTCCATTTTGAGGAAATATTGTATAATCGAATATGCGTTGTAAGCATAAAATTGTTTTCAGAACGAATTTTCGAAATTGAAGGTCACTTGAGGATTAGAAAAAGAGGTCGTTGTTCTTTTTATAGAAACCCGAGAACTATCGATTTTAATTCCTTGCAATAGCATTTTTGAAAGTTTTGCAACAAATATGTGCAACAGTTACTGTTTCCATAAAAGTAAAAGGTCATCTAGTCATCTGAGCAGTGTGGCATTGAAAGTAGAAGTACTTTTCTTTAAAGCGCGCATCGTAATTGTTTGCAAGAGAATATGTTAAAAGAGTTGACAGATTTCACAGTAATATATTACTCATCTTTCGAAACATAAAACATCTAGATGTCAACGTGACTAACATGGGTTACTTTTATTCGTTTTAGAATGTAATTTTGATGATCTGTTATTTGTTTTAAGTAGTAAATAACTTTTCATGTGACTTGTTTTTATTTATTGACCACATTTTTAAATATTTCCGAGTATTAGAGTTATTACACCATCTAAATGTTATGGTTATAATTTTGTAGCTGTTGATTCTAGCACCTATTTTTTTTTTTAGCAAAAAAAAAATGACGCAACCTAAATAAAATAGTCTGTTATATCGTCCTTTTTCTTTGTGTCAAGACGTGGGCGATTGCAAGGGTTGATTTTGTTATTATGTTTTCTGTGATTAAAAAAGGAACTTATAAAACTCATATTAATTTTTTGGCAACTGTCATTTGGTTCAAAATAACATAATAAATTTGTTATTAATTGTATAGCAAAGTAAATTTTTATGTCGAATGTTCGGATTCAATTCGATTTCAATGAAGATTCAATTGTTTTATTTTATGTAATAGAATTGGAGCATTTACGATAAATACTTAATTGATAAAAATAAATTATAATTTTATTTTTATATAAATAGATATAAAGTCATTTTATAAAGTTTTTTACCTGTACCCACAACCTTTAACATATAAAGCGTTTCATAATGCGATTTATACAAAAATATCGTTACCTTTTAGTGGACATCTAGTCTTTAATAAAAATCTAGTTGCCATGCGACTTATAAATTAATTATTTCTCTTTTATAAAAGATTATTTGTTAATTATTGTTCATCAAATTTGTCAAACAGAAACGATTTGTTGAATAAATAATTAACAAAAAAAATAAAGCATTTTATTTATGAACAGATAATTAGTCATACAATTTTTAAAATAAGATTAATGAAGATTTAGTGTGTAACTGTTATTTACTGTGTATACAGTACAATTTTGAACAAGAAGCTATGAAGAATGCAATCGTAAGTATAGCAAAAGAAAAAAATTAGTTTAAAATATTTTGTGTATAAGGTTTATTACTTAAAAAAAAAAAAAAAAATCTTTTCAGTACACATAAAGAGTAACCCTATTTTATCGTTTGAAGCTTACTTAACTAAAACAGTTTAAATGAAAGGGAATAATATTAATATGCTAATGGAAACGGCTGATCGATCAAGAAAAATCTAGAAGTCCAATAAGTTTTATCTCTAAATTCCTTATTTGCGAGCAGTGAACGAAAACGATTTCTGATAACCTTGACCTTAACACATTGCGAAAGTTGCCTTTATTTGCCTTAAAAAATTTTCCTCCATCTTTCCTCCAAATGAAATATCCGTACAGTTTTCCTTTTTTTACGCATTTTGCGACTTGAATGTTTTATAGGTTTTTTTTGTTGTTTAAATTAACATATTATTGCATTGAAGTTTTAGTAGTTCTCTGGCCAATCAGATTGAGCAAGTCAACCCGAAGAACTTTAAGCTCTTTGTTTTTATTTTTATCAAGTTGAAACAAAAATTGTAATTTTTTATCGTTTAAATTCAGCTTGAATTTTTAAAAAAAAAAAATATTCCCTCTGTCCCATAATAATAGTTTTTCTTCATCTTCATTGTCGTAACAGGGCCTGAATGGCCGAGTGGCTAGCGCTCTGACGGGTACCATAGGTTTCGGGTTCGAGTCCCGGCGGTGCCATGGATGTTTGTAGTGGTTCGGAATCCACTTTAAACCGTAGGTCCCGGTCCTAATAGGATCGTAGAGCGTTGCGGGGGCATTGTTACTCAACGTCCGTGTCCGTATCTTCAAGTTACACGCGCCCCTGGGTAATGCAAAGTGAGTACAGCGCTTGCCTTAAGGCATCCAAGACCAAGTTGTCTAAGTATTTGCCAGCTGCATTAGAAAAAAAAAATCATTGTCGCAACAACCTTATGGTGGGTCAAAAGTCTACCTAATCGCAGATTTCAAGACAGGAGATGTTTTTCTTTTACGGGGTAGGATTTTCAGCTCTACAGTCATACATATCAATCAGCTCTACAGTCAGGATCTACGGTTTAAATTGGATTACAAACACCCGCGGCCTGATGGTCAATTGGCTAGCTCTCTGTCCTTTGGAACCACAGGCTTCTGGTTCGAATCGTGGCAATGGCATGGATGTTTATTAGTGGTTTGGAATCCACGTTAAGCTCTTGGTTCAAGTCTAATTAGCCAAAGTGTGAAAAAATGATCGTAGAGCGACAAACCAAGCCATTACAAACACCCATGGCTCCAGAGTGCTAGTCATTCGACCATCAGGCCCAATAGCAGTTGATTAATTTTATTTTTCTCATAATAATAGTAGCAAAAGGAAATAAATATAGAACTCAACATTTATTATAAAAAAAAAAAACTAGATTAAATTAAACAATAAATTAAAAATATATTACTCATAATTTTTTATTTTGAGTGTTCAGATGGTTTTCATGAATGTGAATGTAGTTCTTAATGTCCATAAACTTTCTGTAAGGAAGTACAAAACAAAACAGAAGACATTTGGCACAGCTTTTTTACAGACAAAATTCTATGCGAACCCTTCTATTCTTTTCTGTAAGAAATGGTTCGTTGATGCTTGAAATTCTTTTCATGGATTTTTCCTTTTTTTTTTTTTTTTTCAAAATTTGAAATAATGTAGAATTGGGAATTTCATTGGCTAGAGATGCTGATCTTATGGTTCCTCTTCTGCTAAGTGGAATATGTTCTTAAGTGTTTCTCCATAAGCTTTGTCCCGGTTGTACCATGGATGTTTTTAGTGGTTCGGAATCCACTTTAATCCGTAGATATCGGTCTCATGTGACAGAGCACAGTCAGACTTCTCACACACATCTTTCTCAAACTGTAAAGGGGCAACTCAGCTCTAGGCATAGTGATGTGGTGTGGTGTGGTAGTGGTAGTAGTAGTAGTAGTAGTATGAGTTTCACAAAAAGTTTTAACATAGTAGTCTTTGTGTGAATTTATGTGCATCAAAACACTGTACTTGGCGATTATTTGTGTTATAATCTATGATGTATATGCTATTGTTCATGTATTAAAAGTTGCTTTATTTTTAAAAGCTTATACGGCCACACGCCAAGAAATTAGCGAATTCAGTTCTAACGATATACATGACTTGATTCTTTTTATTTCCTTTCTGAAGTGCTTTCAACCAAACAGTCCGCGCTGTGGGATATTAATTCAATTTGATTTCTCTCCGCGTTTGGGCAGTGATCGTGGTGTTTTTTTTTTTTTTGGTGCGAGATTCAATTGCCTTCACTCAAAATGGCTCGCTCTTCCTTTTTCCTTTTTATATTGGCGAAACGTTTTCTTCATTGAAATAATCAGATCGGCACTTTTTTCCAATAATAATTCTGCGTGTGCTATCTTAAGTTTTGTTCGTATCCGTCAAAACGAACAAAATTATGTACTACTGTATGTATCCAAAAAGTAAGATTTAGGTTAAAATTTAAATTTCCCGGGCATATGGTATTTCAATTTTTTTTTTTTTTTAGGTTGCTGGCACTGTCCTTGACATCTGTGTGAAATTTGACGTCAAAATATTCATTAGTGCTTGAGTTACGCTTGGTTTTGTGAGATGCTAAAACTGATTGCGGCGATTTTTGAAATGCCTCTTCAATCGACTCAAAACCTTGTCCCCGGAGTGGTTTTTTGAGTTTAGGGAATAGACAGAAGTATTACGATGCTAAATCAGGTGAACACGGTGGTTGTGGAACGATATGGGTTTCATTTTTTGCGAAAAAGTCACGAAGAATCAATGCAGTGTGAGCTGGCGCATTCAGTGTTTTCGGTAACAATCGAGGTTTGACGCGTTTGAGGCCCAAAATGGGATTGACCGATCCTTTTGAAATTCCAACATCATCAGCAAGGTCTCTAATTGTAAATCGACGGTTTGCAAGCACCAAATCTTTAATTTTTTGGACGTGAGCTTCGTCGGTTGAGGTTGAGGGTCAACCAGAGGGCTTCAACGCTTCTCTGCCTTCTTTGGGCACTGTTTATATCACTTTAAACATTTCAAACTAACATTTTAAACTAAACATTTTAAAAACACTATAGGAATGCTCATCGAATGTCTTCTGTAACAATTTATACGTTTTCGCAAACAAAATTTAACGCAGGTTCTTTGCATAATTAATTCAAACATTTCAAAATCGCTGGAATCAGTTTTAGCATCTCACAAAACCAAGCGTAACTCAAACACTAATGAATATTTTGACGTCAAATTTCACACAGATGTGAAGGGCAGTGCCAGCAACCTAAAAAAAAAAAAAAAATTGAAATAGCATATGCCCGGAAATTTCAATTGAAAATTGATCTTACTTTTCGGACACAGTAATATACATATCACTAAAATAGTCTAGTTAATACTTTTTAATTCAGTGAAAAATTCAAAATATTTTTTTTTTCTGATGATAGTTCTTATTTGAATGTGACATTCTTCTACCCTTGTTATAACCGCATTCTCATTATTTTGAACCACATTATACCGGAATTATATTGCATTTGTATAAAAGTGTCAAAAAAGATTTCTCATTCCAGGATAAAATAGGTAAATAAGGTCATGTTTCTTAACCGAGATAATCTTATACGTTTATAGCTATTTTATAAGTTCATTGTACTGATGGTGGTTAAGAAAGCTATAACAAAACTAGTTATAGTAATTCATCATTGTTAATTTATATAAATGGAATTTTTCTATCACATAGTACATGTATTGAAGTTGCTTTCGTTTTTATAGTGATGCACGCCACTGTGGTGGGTGAAGGTCATCCCATCGTGTGTTCCTGAAAGTCTTTCAAGAGCAACATTAACAGTCCTGCTACCACTGCGAACATTTCTTGTTAAAGTCTTCGTCGATCTAATCATCCTTTAAAGCAGTTATTATAGCGCACATTATTATCACAGATGGAGCAAAACCGAGGTGCGAATGGTTTTTGCAAAGTGTTTTTGGTGAAAGTGTTGCACAATATTTATTTTTCACTTAAGAATGATTGAGAATGTGAATTTATTTATCTAAAATTTCTAAGATTTTCTTAGGGATGTAATCGTAAGAAATAAGTAACTATTGCGTAAAAAAAAAAAAAAAAAAAAAAAAAAGAGTGCAAATGCAAGTAAATAAGTCACTCTTTCCCTATGCGAGAAATGTGTAAAAAATTGTTTTCCTTGAAGACAATATTAAATTTTATTTTTATTTTCTCATAGGTAATTTTTAAATTTATATTCAAAGGTAACTGAATTACACATTAGATATTTTTGTTCAACTATGGCTTTAATTGAATTAGGGCGTCGACAAGAATTTTTTTTTTTTTTGTCGCTGTTGTAGATCGGTGGGCCTCGTGTTCTACTGATCTATATAACTAACAGCACACCGATAAGTGATAAAGTAGGGAATTGCCTTATGGGAGAAGTTTTAGAGGTAATTGTACTACATTTGCGTTTCATGCATGTGGAAACGCGAACACCATTAGACAGCCTGTTTGTTAATGTGAGATGCCTAAAGACGGTGTCACAATCTCCACTAAATCCCCTCGTTTTTTAAAGCAACGACTGCAATGCATTGCGCTAGTGCATTCAAATTCGAGCCCTGCTGTCCTTTAGCTGCTCATGTTATTACTGGGAGATGAATGGGGCTATAGACAGGAATTAGACTGCGATTGTCCTGGGTAGAGGTTACAGGTTCAATCCTCGTTTCAAGCTGTTTGCATGGATGTTTTCGTGGTTTTCTCAATATAATGGACATGTGTGCCAGTCCTAAAGAAAACATTATTTTTCTCCTTTCCATTTTGTGAGTGCAGTATGGCAGTTCTCACTTGTGTGAGTGTGCTAGAGCAGTCCTGGATAACATTGAATCTGCTGTATTATTGATAAATACACCAGTTTAAATACCAGGCTGCGGCCTGATGGCCATTTGGTCACTTTGTTACCACGGGCTTCAGGAGAATTTTAAAAAAGTTGTCTATGAACTTTCTTTCAAATGACAAGACGAGTTTTTAATTTTTTTAAATACAACTTGGGAATTCCCCTTGTTGTCAGCAAAGAGAAATTATTTAAGATAACGTAAATGTATTATACATTCATGTCCATAAATTAAGGATAATGAAGTTCAGGCAAAGAAAGAGACAGAATCAAAACAAATTTGACTTATTTGTAAAGTCTATTTATTAAACAAAAGATAAAGAGCAAAAAAAGATGCTATATATTTGACATAATTAATAAAAATTGCGATTTTTACTCCTGGAGCAAATTTCAAAAAAGAACCTATTTACAAAAACAGTATAACATGGTTAGTATGATGGTTAATATGGAGTATGTCTCCCGGACGATGCAATACAGGCCTTACAACGCCTAGGCATGCTGAGTATCAAATTATCAATCTGATCTTGGGGAATATTACACCACTCATCAAGCAATGCCTCCGAAGTTCAGGTTGACAGGTGGGAGGGTTGACGGGCTGCAATTCGTCGGCCAAGCATATCCCACACATGCTCTATTGGATTCAAGTCCGGTGAGTATGCTGGCCAATCCATACGGGTGATATCCTCAATTGAAGGCATTCGTCTACAATGTTTGCACTGTGAGGATGGGCGTTGTCATCCATAAATAGAAATTCAGCACCCATGGCGCCCCGAAACAAACGTACATGTTGTTCCAGAATGGCATCCCGATAGATGTGGCCTGTCATCGTTACACTCTGAACATGCAGGTCAGTTCTGGAACCAAGAATAATTCCCTCCCCAAACGAGCCATCCTGCACCACCGTAACGGTGTCGTTCAATGGTATTCTCTTGGTGGTAACGGGTACCTGGCGCTCTCCATATGAAAGTCCGGCGAGAATCAGACTGCAAACTAAACCTGGACTCGTCGGAAAACATCACACAAGACCACTGTTGCCGTGTCCACAATGCATGCTCTCTACTCCAGGTTAATCGCAGGCGACAGTGAGTTGCGGTAAGTGGAACACATCTGACAGGCCTACGAGCATATAGACCAATGTGCCCTAAGCGTCTGTACACGGTCTGCCTTGAAACTGTCGTACCGGTAGCTGAAGGGAGCTGACGAGACAGGTCTGATGCTGTGCTCCGTCTGTTTCTTTTGGCAGTAACTGATAAATACCGGTCCTCATTCGGCGTTTAACTCGGGGGCGACCTGTGCTGTAACATCTACTCACATTACCATCATCTTGGAATCGTTGCCAAAGCCTGGAGAGGACACTCTGGGCGATTCCAAGTTCCTCGGTTACTTCCAGCTGGGTATGTCCACATTCCAGTCGTCCGATAATTCTACCACGTAAAAAAATCATCCAAATGCTTCCTTTGTGCCATAACTATGCGGTTATTGCACTGAAATTCTTTTAAAGCGCTTGTGAACAATGTTACTTTTTGCCACCATTCCTTATATACCCCTCTCTTACACTCTCGTCATTGTGACGTACTATCCGCGCCATCTGGTGGTTTCCTGTAATTTGCACATTCTTCTTCAAGATGTGTGTGATAATTCTACAGGTGAAATTTTTATTTTAGAGTTCAATTTCTGTGTGATTCTGAATTATCCTTAATTTATGGACATGAGTGTATATATGAGTAATATGTATGAAGGTAGCTGCATTTTGCACGAGGGATCTCTATGTTTGAAGTATATTCTATATATACTCTCTATATATATCTCTATAAAATTCATATCTACTATTATGAATATTAAATTATAATTCCATCTTCTAGAATTACAATAGGTCTGTTTTCCATTAAGAAGATCTGTTCTCGGAATCAAATTGATATATTTGATTCTTGAAAGATTCTGTTATAAATGGTTCATTGATGTCCAGAACACTTAAGGCTGTAATCGAACACTTCCGATAGTGTAACTGTACTTCTCGGCCTACGATTTTTCTCCTCACTGCTTTGTGTGAGTTGCCCGATATAAACACGGGTTTTTGTATTTCTCTTTCTGTAAGTATTAGTCATTTGTTATACGTTAAAATAAAATTTAGAATAACGTTGCGGAGTATTATATGATTGACTAGCTGCAAACTCGACTTTTGGTTATTTTCTGATCAATTCGTTGCAATTGAATTTTAAGAAAAATATTAGAATTTGGCATCTCTGCCGCTATGTAGTAGGTTGATTTCTAGAAAAAAATATTTAATATTTTCGTCATTACTCATTTCAAAATTATAAAGAAAAGAAATTAAGTTTCTATAAAAAGAAACGTGAACATTTTTTTTTTTTTTCATCTAAGGTCCCTAACAGTTAGTAGATGAGGGTGGAACATCAGTGGACCACAAATAGCCCACCGACTGGTGATGGGGAGGACTGTTAAGGGTAATTGCCCCGCCTTTACTTGCCGTATAGGAGAAAAAATTGAAAACTACCACCGGGCATACTGATTAGTGATACGAGACTGTTTTACATGCATTGTAACAAGTATCACCATCAAGTTTTCTCGTGTCTGAAAGCAGTTGTTGTTGTTTTTTATCCCACTTGGTAGACAGCAATATCTAGACCAAGCCCAAGAACCCATGTCGTCTGATGCACGGAGGGAAAGGAAGGGTCAGCTTCTGTTGTGATGGAACACCCGTAGGAAGAAGTCTGACTTTTTACGGGTAGGCTTGTTAGCCCAACGCTCTACAGTCATATTAGGCCGGGACCTATGGCTTAAAGCGGATTCCGAACCACTACAAACATCCATGGACTCGAATTCAAAACCTGTGGCCCCGAGCGCTAGAGCGTTATTCACTGAGCCATCAGACTGAAAGTAGTGACTGTAACAATGCGGTAAGCGTATTCGAACCTCAGCCCTCCTGCAGATATCTGAGCACATTGCCACTAGCCACTAATCGGGGAGAACATCAATTACTAAGATTTTTACAGAAATTAAAACTAACAATGAGGATATAGATAAATTAGAATAATTAATTGAAAAGTTAATTATTGATTATTATTATCTCAAAGAAATAGTTAATGAATTATAATCTACTTTGCAAGGAAGAAGATATTTAAACTGAAATTAAACGGCAGATGATTACGATAAAAAAAAGTACCCTTTGGAAATTTCGTTTGTTAAAAAAATTAGTTTGTTAAAAAAGAATTATGCGAAAACAAATGCGTTGCATAATTTAAATGCAGGGCACATTTTGATCAACGTCTAAATAATTAAATGAGTCGAAGAAAATTTATAGTATACGAATAAAATTGCCGCAATTAAATATTTCTGAATTTTATGGTGATGTAAATCCATAGTTAACATTTTGGAATAATTTTTTTAGTTTGTCATCATAGTAATGACTTATTAGATAATGTAGATAAAATTAGTTACTTCAAAGAACATTTAAGTGCTACTGCTTTTAAATACTATTGTAAATTTATTTTTTTCCTTTCTACATATGATTCTGCAATTAATTTGTTAAAGGAAAGATTTTCAAGAAATGATTTATGGGTACATGCACACATATGAATAATATTTTAAATATTAAACTTTGATCTTTATGCTGATTGACCTTGATATTTATACAAAGAATTACATTGTAATATTTATAATTTTAGGCAATTTATAAAATTTCAACATAATTAAAAGTTTAGAAAGGGTAAATTTAAAAAGGAAAATTATTCTACTGTTCTATGATCAACGATTTTAAGGCCCTTCATAATAAAAGCTATTCCCCAATATATTTTTATACAATTTAATGAAATGAAAAAATGAAAAAGTGTATAATGATATCTGAATTATTCAAGACTGAATTATCCTTGAACTTGGGATCAAGAGACGCGCAAAGTAATAAATTTTTGCAACACTTCCGATTTTTGGAGACAAAATTTATTACTTATCTTTGCGCGTTCTCTTGATCTCTGCAGACATAACAACCGCTGGCAAAAAAAAAAAAAAAAAAAAAAAAAAAAAAAAAAGCAATATATCAGGCAGGGGAAGTATTTCTTCGCGTGCAGAATTGGCTTCAATCATTGTTAAAAAAAAATAAAAATACATAGAATTGCGTGTTTTGTGAAACATCGAACCATTTTAGTTCTAATTGTGAATAAACGATTAATTTATCTCTAGACGAAAGAAAAAAATATTTTGATGTAAAAAGGAGTTTATTTTGAATGTTTCAGAATTAAAAAAAACATACTTCTCATTTTTGTAAGGGTAATGCAATTTGTTCACTGTTCAGGAAGTCTTCGTTAATTTGTTTTCCAAAATCTAAATAGAAATAAACCAATAAAAATGGCGAATCTTCAGAAAATATTATTCTCACAAATTATTTAGTCTGAGTATTCTTTTTAATGAAGATTGTTTACAAACGTTAATCGTTTGAATTAAGAATAAAAAAAATTAAAAACATTATATTCGTATAATATTTGATTCTAGATCAAAGAAGTTAAATCAAAATTTGCTGCAGAAAATGTTGATTTTGTTATCAAAGGATAAAAATTTAAGAAATGGTAATCAGGGATCAAATCTTATAACGCATTGACACCATAATCATTATTTGATACTGTTAAGTAGTTTGGATAAATAAATATTGAAGTTTGAATAAATGAATCAAAAGAAAATTTGTGCATCAATTCCAAAAAATTAGAAGATAGGATTGTATAAATTATTTGGCGAAAGGATATTTTTTAGTGATATTTTTTTCTAAAAGCAAACTGATATACATGAACAAAATATTAATGATATTCACGTTTTATTGGAAGCAGATGTTGTAGGAAAATTATTTTCAGAAATAGTAGACATTGTATTAGTGTGCAGACAATCCTGGGATGGATGGGAAAAAATTGCTGATACCAAGTTAATCAGTTTTCTGTACTATCGTTACACATAAATGATGCTAAAACAATGGAATTTAGATTCATTGGATATATTGAATACTAAAAAAAAAAATCAAAAATAAAAAATTACAGAAATTAATTTGGGAACATTTCAAATCTACAGAGGAGATGGCTGTAGATATTTTATCTCTTTCCTGAATAGATACAGACATCTTGCAATTCTTTTCAATAAATATTTTGCACAGAAACATTTAAATTTGAAAGCAAGAAAAACTTTGGAATAGTGTGGGCAGATGTTTAAAAATACGGAGAAGATGTTATTGGAGAAATAGTATCTGATCTAAATTGTTATGAAGTCTTACACTATTTGCCCCATCAAGCAATCGTAAAGGAAAACTAATACCTAAATACGATTAGTTTTTGATGATTCAACTCGTGTTGATAATCCTATTTCGTTGAATGATTGTATTGAAAAAGAAGCCAATGTCATCGGAACTGATTCCAGATATTTTAAACCGATTTATGTAATCGGTGTGATCGCTGATATTCGATGAGTATTTTTACAAATAGCTTTACATGAATAATCCAGAGAATTTTACGTTTTTTGTGTGGGAAAAGTGATCCAGAAAACGAAATTGTTAAAAAGTATATTGTTTTTGGCATTTACTGCAGTCCTTTTTTTATTAGCTGCAATTCTCATTCATTTGTAACAAACACCTCAAGATCTCAAAGGGATATCTGAAAAGCAGCGTGGCAAGCGTTAGTTCAGAAGAAAATATTGCAATGCATCACGAAAATCATTACAATCAGCTTAAATTTATACTACGGGGTTGGAAACATAGTAAATTTAAAGGCCATGTATTGAATCAAGAACGCGAAGAAACACATACGATGAAAAATATTATATTTAAGTTTATCTTGTAATGCAATTTGAAGATATTTTTATGATTTTAGAATTTAAATTAGTTGATGAATCTATTACAAAAGGAAAATATTGTCATTAGGCCATAAGATTTTCGATCTGATAGGCTTCACCTGTCTTGTGACATTAGTTTCAAGATAATACTACGAGAATAACGGAAAATCAATTTCTTGAGATACTATACTGCAGAAAACACTAGTAAAGTTAATTTAAGAAGTGGAAAAAAAAAAATTATTGAATTAAAATTACTATACCTCGAAGATTATTTCGATAATTATTCAGTCAGAAAAATTTGCATTTTTTTTTAAGAATAGAGGCTCGACTAGGTGCTTTGAGATTTATGCTCGCTGATGATGTTTTATCTCAACTTATCCAAATGCTGATTACTTAGAAGAATTTGATAAAAGTGAAAATGAAACTTTTATAAAAGAACTGCTTAAAACTTTTTCATTGCCTATGATGTAAGAATAGATTTTCATAATCAAGTGATTTGCCAATTTGTTCAGGAAAGATCCCGAGTAGCTCCTTCAACGAAAATAACCATCAAGAAATTAGAATTATAGGACTGCGGTATTCTGCTGCAAGACTGCCCGATACAGTTTAAGATTTGAAATTGAAGATGCTGATGTATTTTATTAGTCAGATTCTATGGACATTTTACGTTGGATCGCGAAAGAAGGTCGATGAATGACATTTGTTGAAAACAGAGCAATTTGAAAGTATCTGAAATAACTTCATGGAAATTTATACTGGTCATCAAATCTTCTCTGACGAAGTTGAAGAGTTGATGAAATCTAGTTGGTGGGAGGGACCCAATTGGTTTTATTAACCTTGTGAAAATGTCTTATTTCTGAAGTGCTTCCTAATTTAAAAGTTTAATTCCGAAACAAAAAAATTGTTAGATGCTGATATAATACTAAAACTGAATTTTGGGCATTTTCTAAGAATTTAGTTTTACAAAAAGATCGTAAGAATCGTGGCATGGATACCTCTTTTCATTAGCAACATTAAGTAAAAGTTCAAAAATATGTTTTAAATAAAATTATTGTATAACAAAAATATGGCAAAAACTGTAATTTTTAATAAATTAGAAATAATTATTAAAAGAGATGAAGAAATTAGTGGTTTTGGCATGAGTAGTAAATTCTTTTCAAACCCGTAGTAAAATTATAATGTTACGAGTTTTTTTTTAAATTTTAAAAGATAAATATTTATATGCATATTAAATTTCTTTACTGATAAAACTGGAAGAACGTTTAGATATATAGAGCATATAAATATTATTTAAATCTTGTTGGTCATATTACAATGGCACAAATTTTTCATCGATAAGAACGAATTAGCATGGATTTCCAATTATTTAAAATGAGAAGTGAAATTTTAATCTTTGGCAAGTGAGCTTATTGCCAACAATTTTTTTTTAGATTTTTGCTATATTGCACAATATTTTTTCGTTTAAATTGCTCATTCTATGCTATAAAATACATTGTGTATTTTACATATGAAACAATTATTTCCTCTTCGAAAAGAGTGTTGAAAGACAATGTTTATAGCTTTTTTTTAACACAGAAGAAGAAAAAAAGACTAGAGTAAGTAAACTGGTATAAACTATTATTTTAAAAAATCGAATCTGTTGATTTTTTTTTTTTCTATTTTTTTTTTCTCCCGACTTTATAAAAAGTATATATGTATGCATTTCAACTTGTCCTGATAGTCAGAAAGCATTGCTTCACACACTTTAACGCGACGATGTTATTCCCAAAAATTCAGTGTTTTCGGTACAAATCGAGATTTGACGCGTTTTAGGTTCAAAACATCTTTTTAAAATGGAATTGACCGATCCTTTTGAAATACCAGCATCATCAGCAAGGTCTCAAATTGTAAATAGACTGTTAGCAAGCACCAAATCTTTAAATTTTTGGATGTGAACTTCGTCGGTTGAGATTGATGATCGACCAGAGCGCTCTTCGTCTTTTACGCGTTCTCTGCCTTCTTTGAACTGTTTATACCAATTGTAAACATTTCTTTCCGATATAGGAATGCTCACCGAATACCTTCTGCAACATTCAATGCGTGTCCGCAATCAAAATTTAATGCAAGTTCTTTGCTCAATTAATTCAGACATTTTAAAAATCGTCGGAATCTGTTTTAGCTCCTCACAAAGCCAAGCGTAACTCAAACACTAATGAATATTTTGACGTGAAATTTCACACATTTGTCAAGGACAGTACCAACAAACTAAAAAAAAAAAAATTGAAATTCCATAAGCTCCGGGAATTTTAAATTGAAAATTGATCCGACTTTTTAAACACAGTATATTTAAACTGAAAAAAAAAGTTTGATTAACCTTGCGTTAATTCATCTTTATTAAAATACTTAAGTAAATAATAAAACAGTAAATAACTAAACAATAAAACAAATAAGTGAAACATAAATTATGTTTAATGTTATGTTGGCAATTTTATTGTAATAAATAAATCAATAAAATAAAAATAGTTTTCTAGAGGGGCAACGGGCGTACCTGTTACGGAGTTCCTAGGTGGTTTTAAGAACCACTATACCTCCACATCTTAAAATAGTTAAAAATTTGCATAAAATGTAGTTGCTTAAATTAAAGAGTTTTCTAGAAAATTCACTAAATCAGTACACAATAAATATATGAGACAAATAGCAGCTCCCAAGTCTGATGAAAAGAATTTGGAGCTTGTTTCTTTTCTTTCTCACGCTACCGGAATACATAATTGAATGATTCAGACTTAGTAAACATCATGTTCAGAATGAGCTGGAAAAAAAGAATTCTGTTTTCGTCTAATTGTCTCCACGTTTTCTGGACATGCGAGTTGCGATTCGAAGGTCACTGGTTGAGCGGGCTTCTTTTGTGACCCAAGGTGAATCTTTTTTTAACTACCAAAGGTTGGATGCTTCTGGAATGGAGGGAAAAAAAAGAATTGTTCGTTCTAATGCAGAATAAGGACTGTTGACATGCAATCAAAAATAAAAATACAGTTATTTATTAGAATTTTTTTCCCATCCTTATGGATTTGTTATTGTCAGTTACAAATGTTATTCGATTTTGAACTGTTAATTTGTTTGAAAATATGTAATTTTCTATTCATTTGAATTTAGATGATGATTTTATCGTTTCGTAAAAAATGTAAAATTCTAGATTTTATCGATAATCTTTATTTAAAAATTTACGTTTAATAAACATTACCAAAAAGTAGCCGTGAAAAAAATTAAATGCGAATTGAATCTTTTATGTCTGTGACATTGAGATTCTTTTTCTTTATATCCTTGCTCATTTAAATAAAATAATTACCTGTTTATTATTGAGTTCGATAATTTTTTTCTGTAAGTAAATTTAATTTCCTCATGTTATTACTGATACTTAAACATTTTAAAAACTATGATTTGCTCATATTAAAACATGCCTGGCTTTTGGCATGGGTGTTTAATAGTGGTTCGAAATACGTTAAACTGTAGGTCACGGTCTGTTTAGCCCTAGTGTGCACAAGATGACCGTAGAGCACAAAACAAATCAAACGAACCCATATTAAAACGTGGATTCGATTTAGATGATTGAAAAAAATGTTTACTTTTATTTTCATTAACATTTATAAGAAATGTGCATTTTTTTTTTTTTAAATTTTCCGTTTAATTGATAATTTTTGTATCGCTCATATGAATTCCATTCTATAACTTGCTGAAATCTTTTCTTTGTAATATCAATGAAATACAAATCTTTTTTTTCAGTTATAAATAAATAAAAATAATAAATGAGAGCATATAGAATGTTTTTCAGTTCCATCAGCTCTGAAGACAAATTAATAATGAAATCTTAATTTTTATTGGTAGTGCTTGAGAATAAAAAATTATCCTTTAGGTTAGACATTTTTTAAATAGTAAATTGTTTTGTATGTTTTCATTTTTAATATTCGAATGCAAATTAAAAAAAAAAAAACCTTGTGTTTGAAAGGAATATTTATTTTTAATAAAATAGATATATAGTGACTTTTCCTCCTGGGGAAAAAATGTAAGTAATCTAAATTTATTTGTAAAAATTTAATTTTTTTTTTTTTTAAAGAATTTCAAAAGATCCTATTTTATGGTGTTTTTTCGTGCTTTATTTTATCACTAATATTAAAATAAATTTTCTAAAAATAAAACCACAAATTACATTTATCTTAAGAAATGCATTTCATTTGCATAAAAATCTATATGTAATAGGAAAAGTATTTTAATCTATAATAAGAAAGTGAGAAATTCTTGATACCTAACAAATAACAAAATCTGGAAATTAATTCTTAAAACCAGTAGCAATACAAAATAGTAAATAATATAATTTACAAATAAATTCAATTTATTATAAAGAAATAACTTTATTGATAAATGAATTTTCTTGCACTATGAAATTTTTCTATAAGTGCAAGAGGAAAAATATTTATTTACTAATTAATACTTCTATACTAATCAATACTACTTAAATTAACAATATTAGAAAAATTTACTATTTTTTAAACCTAAAACATATTGTGTAGATTAGCTTTTTAAAAATGTTTAGCTAAATTTTTGTCAATCCAGACAAACAATTATTTTCCATTAGCACAATGAATTGACAGAAGTTTTACGTTGTTGTTATGTAAACTTATTGTAGTAAATAAATAAGCTGAAAAAGTTAGATATTTAAAACAAGTATTTTTAAATTTTAAAATGCTTTATTATAAGAAATTGGATGCACCAGTTTTTCTATACAAATGAAAATATATTGCCGTGGTTTTCTTTGTCAAGACATTGGAATTTAAAAACATTTTTGGCTTTGATTGTAAAAATATCTCGATCATTAATGCAAATTTGTATGTTTATAGACTTTGATGGCATAGCGGCATGCCTTTTATTTACAGAAAGGAATATCTGCCTATGAAAATTTAAAAATAAAAGAAATTCAAGTCTTTTACTAAAATTTTTAATATACATTTAATATTTTTATTTTTTAATTCATTTTATAATTTTTAATTTTAAAAATGTATTACAAAAATTAAAAAAAAAAAAAAAAAAAAGGTTAACAGTGTAATAAGAAGACAGATGCTAATATATAAGATCGATAGATGAATATAGATGCCAATATAAGATAGCCATACTGCAAATCCTCATTCTCATAACATAAATTGGAGGATTTGCTCTATTGAAAATCTTCAATGGTGGAGAGTAGGTAATAAAGTATATCGGAGAATGGAATCAAATGAGAAAATTTGAGTTCTTAAAACTCAAATGCAACGTAGTTAAAAAAAATAGTCTTTCCTAGTAGATCTTTTTTAATCAATTATTGATTACTTTGATGTCCTGGTATGTGAAAATGGTTCATTTGATGAAGGTCAAAATCAGATCCGTGTGTGATATCAATACCATTAAGATAGCTTTCTTTTATTATGTATTTATTTATTTATTTTTTTTTTACGAAATGATTAAATCTATCCACATAAATTTTTTTTCAGGACTTGAACCTTTCCGTTTTTCAAGGTTTTTATAATTCTGAAATACGATACGAAAAAAAAAATATATATATAATTCTTAATATTTTTACATATTTCATTGGCACGAGGAAAACTCTGCATTAAAAAATTAACTTCCACAAAATTAGAATTTATAGTTTTCATAAAACTAATGTGATTTTTTTTTAAAAAATAAAAACAAAATACAATTCCACCATTTAAATAGCTTTCCGCTGGCAAATTAAGGTCTTGATGTATGGTGAGATCAGAGGTTGTAATCTAAGGTCTTGATCTGCAACTTGATTAATGTTTCACTTTCCTACAATGAAAATATAATATTTTATCTAGAATTGGAATCAAAGACATTAGAGATAGCATTGTTAAATATTATAGCAAAGTAATGATTTAATTTTTATAAAACTGTGATTATGTATGATCTAATGTAATGTAATTTTATTTTTTAAATTTTCATTGGGAATAAATGTGAATCAAGATTGAAAACTTTTAATCAGAAAAATTCCAAAATGAGGACATTCAATATCTTGAAAACTTGAAGCCATTCATATTTCCTAACAATAAAGAAATTGATTTTGATTGATAAGACACTGATTGATTGAAATTGAAAGACTACAAGAAACTTACAACAAGTTGACTGAAACTGATAAATTAATGTTTATGATAAAGAAAGATTTTATTACTTTTTAGCAATAAGTGTTTTTACTGAAATGGAAAATAAATTAAAAATTTCTCTAATGTTTGGTTATATTCCGAATAAAAATTCAATTGATTTAATAATATAATTTATAGTTTTTAAGTCATAAGAAATAAATTACTCAACATTGTTTCCATTTAGAATAAAAATACAACTTAATACATTAGACCGAAGATTGAAATGTGTGTAATTATAAAGTTTCCTCTTATTAGAAATAATTCTTCGAAGTTTGAAAATATTTCTTTTTTATTCTGTTTTGTAATTGCTATTTTTTAAAACTCCAACTAGAATAAATAACTTTTCATATAATATTTGACAATGGCGAAGGATAATGTGCGAAACCATTTCAAATGCCTTTTTTGTTAATGTAATTAGTTTAACTTTGCACATTTAATCCTTATAGAACATTCTGTAAATAATTTTTTGTTATGTTTGTTTATAATAATTATGATTTATTTATGATTTCGTACATAATGTCTCCATGAATTTATACAAATGCCAATTTGAATTATTGCCACATTCAGTTATAGTATTTTTAATTTTCGCAAGTTTTTATTAACCTTTTTTGAACAATTAATAGTAATAAACATTATGGCTCATTTGCGCAATTTTTAAGAAAAACTTCTAAAAAGAACTTAAAGAACTATATTTTTTATTTTTACTTTTGAAACAGTCAAATCCTACAGATTATCTGAGGATCTTTTTTTTTTTATTTGTATTATCTTTTATTATTTTTTTTTCTGATTTCTTTTAGAGTAATTGGATAAATTGATACAAAGCAGCTATAACGCTAGCATAAATTTCAAAGTCAAGTCATTGGGGTGACTTATGCAATTTTCAATGGTAATCGAACCTTCGTTATCTTTTATGCTAGCTACTACACTCAGCAAAACGATTCCAAAAAATCATAAAACTTAAAAATGAAAAAAATTTTGAGAATTCTTTAATTAAAAAAAATGTTAAGATATTTTACCATACGCAAAAAAAAATGATAAATTCAAATTTCAACTGATTTGACAAATATTTTTGATAGAACAATTAAACATATCCTATAAATATATTAATTGTTGTTTAAATTAAATATTAATTATTATTTAAATTAAATATTAATTATTATTTAAATTAAATCGGATCGTATCTTACTAATCGTATATTATTTAACCAAAGCTAAACTTTGTAAGCTATAAGAACTTTCAAGATGGATATTTTCGACTTAAGGGAAAAGAAAATCCAACTATTTTTAGCTTTTTCAAATAATTTATTTAATATTTTATATTTTGGGATAAATAAATAAATAAATATATATATTTTACTTTTTACTACATAATAGCTTTATCTATGATTTTAATTATGTCGTGTACTTATCATTCTTAATACACTCTGTGTTAAATGAATAGAGAGGGAGGATAAAATTAAATAATTTGAATGGCATTATGGCCTTTTAATGGCGATTTTCACTGCATCAAAGCAGTGCAATGACTTTTGTTTGTAAATTAACGTTCTCGGTTTTCACCGTCCTTGAAATGCTCCAACTGTCTACACAGTGTGCTATTCCCCATTTGACAACACTTGCCCTCATTTAAAAACTGGAAAATGCTTTTCGCCGATGAGCGTTCGTTGTAAAACGCAAAAATGCTTTTAAATTGTTTTTTATTGAACCGGTTTAAAATCTGCATTTTCTACTGCTGTGTGTCCACTTGTAATAAATAGCATCAATAAATGAAAGCGTAAAAAAGCCTTGATGACATCAAGGACAACTTTTGTTTTTATCTGGATGAACGAGAGTTATTACCGCAGTAGCGGAAACAAGTTTGAAGACAAGACAACTTTGTAATAGAAAGTACCGGGTGAGTGGTACTTCCTCCAATATTACGTTAATTAGTATTACTGAAGCATTGAATAAAATTCCCAAGGGTTTCTGTTTAAATCACAACGTTACTTACTCGATGTTCATTACTTGCCTAACAAACATTGAAGTAAGCACTCGTATAAGGCCGATATGAATGTTATCCATTGGGCACAGGGATATTTCTGAGTGAAAACGTATGTATATTTTATTCCTTTTATTAAATATTTCTTGAATTCAAAAATTATTTAAAATTAATGTATTTTTTAACATTTTCAAAATAGAAATGTTATTATTTTATTTTGTATGATATATCTTCTAATGGTTAATATGAGATTAAATCGGATAAAAATCTTTAGAGAGAAAATGTGTTATTACAAACTTATTAGAATAATAAAATTCAGATTAAACATCAAAAATATTTGTGTTATATTTTATTTAAATTAATTGATATTGTAAAAAGTAGACTGTTTCTTACTTATAATATTTCAATGTACATATGTATTGTTACAAACATAAATTCTGAATATTTTTAGTTTATATTATCAATGAACTATTGTTGCTTCATTAACAAATTATTAAATTAATTTATTGTCATTTAAAAACACTTTTGCTATAATAATTTTTTAACAAATATTTTAATACTACAATGAAAGTAAACCACTTCTTATTTTATGTAGGCTTTGAAAAATATGTTGTGTGCATATGAATTTAAATATTAAAATAGAAGAAAAGTGTTTAGCTGAAACATGTATTTAATTTAGATGCATGGAATTGATTTAAATACAATATTCAATCCATTTAAATTTTTGAATATTAAAATATTTTTAATATAATTCATTTACGAAATTTTTAATTTCAATCACATTGCGTAACAATGGTAATATATGTGCCCTGTAGCAATAGGACTATTTACATGAGAGATAAACAAATTACTGTAATTCAGTTAAGTTATTCTTATCACATAACTATCAGATCACAAATTTAACCTAAAATAACAGCTTTAAATATCGAAACTAAGTCAAGAACTTCAATGAAATTGCTTAGCATACGGAAAATCAGTTTTCGGATATCTGGCAATAGTTATGAATTTAAATAGCAATTTTAATTAAATACACCTTAATGGCTATTTTAATCAAACATAATCAATAAGTTGTTTATCAAAAATATAATTCTCTATTTTGGTATTAAAAAAATATGTAATCCAAGACTTTACAAAAATATAACCTTGCCTGAATACAAAATAGACTTCCTTTAAAGATTATTTGGGAATGTGGGTTACGAAGTATGTTTAACTGATTTCAAGGATAAAGTAGTGTTCCTATAATAGTTGTTTTGTTTATTTAAAAAATATTATTGAACGTGTTTGTATACATGGCTTTATTTAAAGCAGCAAAAGAAATAGCAAGCCAATTCTAAGCAATTTGGTATATTTGAAGAACTATTAAACCGGTGGTAAAATGGGAGAAATTGCATTGGGGAAATTGAAAATTTAAAAACTATACTTAAGTTTGTGTTAAAACGTATTTCATTAATACTACAAAATAAAAACATTTTTTTGAATTTCTTGATTTATAACATGGTGGTTTACTCTGATGGTATATTTTTTTTATAAACTATATATTTTTGTAGAAACGTTTGATCATTTTTGTACAAAATATTTCTAAATTGTTTAAGTTTTATTTTGGAAAATTGATAATCATAGTTAATAAAATTTAATTCTTACTTTTATTCATTATCTTAATTGGTGCAAAATTCTATGCATTATTAATAAAAAAAAAAATATTGAATTTTTACAATTCACTGATTTTTTAATACATATAAAAATTAACAAAAAAAGATTATACTAATTTATAAAATATAAGAGTTGTAATATATTAATAAACGGAGAATATTAAATTCGTATACTTTGAATTCTTTTAAGATGCACATTTCATTTAACAATCCGTATTTTAATTATTTCAAATAAAATTTTTTTCTTTTTTATCAAACGTCATTTTACTCTATATTTATTTATAGAAACTGACTAAAAATGCATATTCAATTCATGCATATTAATTTAAAATTACATATTCCAAAGAAATAGGAGTCCTAATATTAAAAATTTCAATGCCAAGATATACGCAAGATTATATTTGTTCAAATGTGAAATATATATAATGTATTTATTTCATAAATTGTCGAATATTTATAAAAAAAAAATTCTATTGCAATTATTTAAGAATTTATTGTATTGTGAATTACGAAAAATGATTCAAGATTATTCATTAATAATTCTGTCTACAAATGTCTATATAAATCTGCCGACAAATGTTTATATAATTTTTTTTTTTGAAAGTTGGGATTTCTATGTAGAACGTCTGTGAAATGGAAATATTAATTATATTAATTTATATTAAAAATTATTTTATATAAACAAATATAAGTTAGTTAAATCAATTTGTTCACAAAATAAATAAATTTATCTAGCAAGGGATGTTGGAGCTTATTTGCTTGGGCTACATATGAAGACAGGCTCATCTCTCGGGTTGCTAAAGAAAAAAAAAAATATTAACGATAGTTGTACAATAGATAAATTATTGGATTAAATTTTTTACAATATATAAACAAATTATTGCTTAATTAAAAAATTTTTCGAGAAGAGCTATTAAAATCATTAAACAGATAATTAAGTTTTGATCAATGAAATAAATTTACTTAAATAATGTATTTTTATTAATTTCTGTTTTTTATATATTTTAATGTAATTAGAGTTCAAAAATAAAATGGGTACATATTATTTTGTGGAAATTTGTAATTTCATTAGATTGGACACGGGTTTTACATCTTTTGTTTTGCACATCATAAATATAGCGTCCTCAATTTGTTTGGGATTTTTTTTTTTACGAAAATTTTTACATAAATAACATTTTGTTTTTAAATGTAGTGAATATAATTTTGTGATTTTAGTTTTTTTTTTATTAAAATAATTATATTAATAATTATTTCAATAAAAAAACGTAATAAACGTAAATCACGTAATAAACGTGAATGGAACATATCGAATACGACGATTTATAAGAACGCGACAAATATCCATTACATTTATGAAGTCTTATAGCTTTTAGTCTATTAACATTGATCTTCCCATTCCAGAGCATCTTGCAATAGAAAGCCAAGCACCCTGATGTTTTCTGGCCTAATAACTTCAACATAATTGTGCAACGCGACTTAATTTCGCACTTAACTACATGTGTTTACATGTCTGCATTAGTTTACCATGATTTTTGAACCCTGCAAGCCATCCATTGCGTGTTTTCCTTTTGCTGCCTGGCCTTGTTGCAAAAAAAAAAAAATGAATCCAGTTTTTTAGAGTTCTTTGTTTACCTTGATGCATATATGAATCTTTTTTGGGAACCCCTGAGCTTCGGAAGTATAAGTACCACGTGTTCTGACCTTCCTTGCAGATTGGTAAATGCCATGCCAGAGTACATGAAAGATCGGTTGTCAGACTGAATTCGACCGGAGGGGAATTTCTCTTTTCAACTCGTTTGACGTGATGTGGTTGTGAGAAAACCCGCCAGATGGAATATCACCCTTTTCAGACATTTTTTTTTCCCATTCCGTTCGTGACGCAAGTAGTTATTTGATTTTGGAGAAATCGAGAAATTCCCGCCTTTGGCACAAAACACAAGCCATTAAGGATCGTTGTTGTCTTGCTTGTTCTTCATTCAGTAATCTCGGAAGCGGCATAGAAGCACCATTCCGTTTTGAAGGGCAGCAAGGAAGTTGGTTGTTGACCGTGAGTAATTGTTGTGATTGCATTTTTTTACTTTCTCTACTTGATACGGCAAACTTTGGTTGCAAATAGATGTCCTTATGATCTGTTTTTCAGAAAACCAGTAAACATTTAAAAACGGTTGTTTTTATATTTGATAGCTCGTTTATATGACGGTTTGTTTACAAGAATATCATGGACAAATCTTTACGTTGTCACTGGTAACTTTATTGCATATTTATGCAATAAAGTTACCAACAAAATTAAGATCAAAATAAAGTACCAAAAATAATTAATGATCCAATAAATCCATAAAAGCGTACAATTTTTTTTTATAGATTAACCGTGTGTAATTTTGATTGCATTTTTACATTCTCTATTTCATAAGACAAACTTTGGCTGTAAATAGATGTCCTTATGATCTGTTTTTCGAAAATACTCAGTAAATATTAAAAAAAGATTGTTTTCGTATACGGTAATTCGTTTTTATAATGGTTTGCTTACTAGAATGGGATGGACAAATCTTTACGTTGTCATTGGTAACTTTATTGCATAAATATGCCAGTGGATTTATTTCTAATAAAAATGTAAAAAAATTTAAATAGATTTACCGTGACTAATTTTTGTGATTGCATTTTTTACTTTCGCTATTTGAGAAGACAAACTTTTTGGTTGCAAATAGATGTCCTTATGATCTGTTTTTCAAAAACCCAGTAAACATTAAAAATGATTGTTTTTGTGTTTGGTAACTCGTTTTTATGACGGTTTGTTTACGAGAATATGATGGACAAATCTGGACGGTGTCATTGATAACGTAAAGATTTGTCCATCACAAACTTTATTACAACTACTGGTAATTTTATTGCATAAATATTTCACTGCATTTATTTTTATTAAAAATATAAAAACGTTTTATATAGATTTTAAAGGAAAATTGAAATGCGTTGAATTTCCTACAGTAACCTATTCTAATATTTTTATTAAGTGATTTAAAAAATGTAGAAATTTTCCCACAAAACTGATTTTCCATTTCTGAATAACTATGTATGACATTTATTTTTGAAACCATTCTGTGACCCATAACTAAACTACTAATTTTTTACTTTCTGTATTCGATACGGCAAACTTGGTTTTTCTTTTGGTTGTAAATAAATGTCCTTATGAATCTGTTTTTCAAAACCCAGTAAACATTAAAAAACGGTTGTTTTTGTATTTGGTTTATGATGGTTTTTGATGGTTTTGTTTACGAGAGGGTTTTTATGATGGTTTTGTTTACGAGAATATGATGGACAAATCTTTACGTTGTCATTGGTAACTTTATTGCATAAATATGCCAGTGGATTTATTTTTATTAAAAATGCAAGAAATTTTTATGTAGATTTTAAAGGATAATTGCAATGCGTTAAATTCCTCACACTAACCTATTATGTTGTTATCGTGTCCATGATTTTAAAATATTATTATTAAAGTCGGATCAAGTCAAAAGTCTTCACGATAGCGGCCGCTAGCAACGGCGTCGCTTCACTATACAGGATTTCTCTTAAGTTGGTCTCGATTGGCACCATACCCAAACACAAACCTATTCTAATGTTTTTATTAAGCGATTTAAAAAAATGTAGATATTTTCCCACGAAAATGACATGGATGTTTGCGAGTGGTTCGGAATCCACGTTAAATTGTAGGTCCCGGTCTATTTAGCCTAATGTGTGGACAAGATGACAGTAGAGCGACAAACCAAACCAAACTCACGAAAATGATTTTCCATTTCTGAATTATTATGTATGACATTTATTTTTGCAATCATTGTCAGTGACCCATAACTGCTTATGATAATCAAACCACTTTCGATATTAAAATAGGACGAACAATAATTAAAAGACTAAGCTTTACTTACTCGGTTTATAATTCCGCACGGTAGACTGCACTAAAGCAAGGGAAAAAAAACCTCAACAATTTTCTAAAAATGCATATTTTGCGAAACAATAAATTTAATGAAACGGAAAGGCATTGGTGAAACCAAAAGTCATCGATGCATGGTATTTACCAAATAATTGCACATAAAACTACTAAATTCATTCCGATTAGCAAGTGCACGAACTTTTATCATCTAGAGACATCGTATAAACATTAAATTCTTTAAATAAGTGTATTTAATTATCACTTGCGTAACTGTTGCTTAAAATGTCAGAGAAAAACTAGTGTAGGTGAAAGTTGTTTTTTAATCCTCTTGTTGTAATATGGTCCAAATTTCTTTTTACAGTTGGTTTGCAGTTTCTGTTGCGAGCTGAATATTTTTTGCGTCACCACAAACTGAAGTTTTCCAAACAGTATTCTAGTCGTTGAAGACATTGAAGTTTACGTAACTTTTCAATATGACGACCCTCGTCAAATCCATGTCTGATGTCTACGATGAGTATATGGCGAATGGAGGTGAGTGTTTATTTAAAATATTTTGATTCATAAAAAAAAAAAAGAATGACAATTTTGCCATAATTTACTTTCTGAAAAACATGTATTTCATTAAATTACAGCAAAGTATACTAAAACTCAGCATATGTTGAAGTACAAAAAATTCAATATTTTCATTATTTATTGAAATATTTCCTATATTGAAAGATTGAAAGATTTTATATTTTTTTTTTATGAAGGCCCTTTTAATTAAATGTTTATATAGGGTAAATTTGATTTGATTTTGCGTTCAGTTAAACAAGTTGTTTGAGTATACGATATATCAAGTTTTCGATGTAACAAGTAATTTATTATAGAAAAATATTTTAAGGATTCCAAGTTACAAAATGCTGAAGTTTCTTTATGGAACACTTCAAAATTTCTTCTTTTATAAAAGTGAAAATTCTCTTTGAAATTCTTAAGGGGGAACTTATATTACAGATAAACCTTAAATTTATAAAAATAAAATCATTATAGATCATAAAAAATATAACTGTTCAAATTCAGGGGTGGCCAACCCAAATGATCTTGCGGGCCACTTTGGAAATGCATCATAGCTAAGCGGGCCACATATAAAATTATATATCCCCATATTAGATTTAGACCCACTATAGGCATTTTTTGGAGAGAAAAATTGAAACATAATTATTAATTAATATTATCGTTTTACTATTATTCTTAAATGTAAACATAGATAATATAATAGTAATGATAGTAAACGCACATTGTAAAGAAATATATAATACTGAAAATGAAATATAAAATATATATAATTATGAATGAAATAAAAAATGAAATCATTAAAAATATTTATTATATCGCACTAGTATTTATTTTTACTTGTGCTATATTTGTTTGCCCAAGAATATTACTTTAAAATCAAAGTTAATTTATTCTCATAATTTCGAAAGTTAATTTTTGAATATATGGATGCGCACATAATGTATTTTTTAATATATTGGTTTTTAATACTTTGGCCATTATGAAATATATTTTATAAAAGTGTAATAAATTTCACGCCCCTCGAAAATGTTCAAGTTGATCACCTCTGGTCTAATTAGTAACGATCAATTTCTGGTAAAATCCTGTTTCAATTTTATGTCGAATAAGTGAAAAATATATAACAGGATGCAAGAAAATTAAAGAAATTTAACCGTGAACATTGTTTTTCAGATTTTAATCTAATTTAATTGACAATTGACAGTTCTAAATTTTCCAAACTCTGTGTGAAACATGAAAAAAAGTTAGTCTTAAATTAATTTTAAAAAGTCTTTAAAACTGTAAATTAGTTTTAAAAAAAGTCAAAGTTTAAAACTTCTTCATATTGATAAAATGATCAAATAGTAATTTTTAACGTAGATGCTGCCACACAAAGAACTGCTCAAAAAAGAAGTGAACTTAACGTAAAAATTTTATTTTTTTACACTGAAAAATTAATATACAACGATTAGATTAGAAATAAAATTAACTGCTGTCTTTTTTTTTGTATCAATTTGATTCTTTGGCTAGAACACTAATTAAAATTTAACTTAGAAAACGTTATTTAAAAGTGTTAGGATTTGATGTAAGAATTTTCTTCCTTTTTATTTTTCACAATTTTAAAGAAATGAGATGCAACGAAAAAAAAAGAGGAATTAATGTAAAAACAATAAGTATAGTGAAAAAATGGGACGCGATAAGAAAATGAAGTTTCTAAAATAATTGAATTATGTTTTTAAAGTTAATGTTTTGGCAATGGAATGGAGTAATATTCATTCTATCATTCTTGAAAATTCTAGAAAAAATATAATATTTGAATATTATTGCAGTAAATTCCAAAAAATATGCTATTCATTCTGTATTACGATTTGCAAAACTTGATACACACGTCTGGATACAATTTGTTTTGTATCATTTCGTAATATTATTTAAATTTTATTTTATTGTAGCAGACGGATCACGGATATTTTTATGTATTTTATCGATTTAATTGGATCACGATGCCAATCACAGAATAATGTTCATTCTGTCAACTTATGGCTTCCTGAAGTATGAAGGTCACTAATAAATGGAACAGAAGACCATGTTCTTTTATCTATGGGTTTTGAAAAGGAATATTTTATTCAAAAAATCTTCTTCCTTACGCTTCTGTCAGAGATTCTATTTTTAAAGTAACCTGGCTACAAAAAAAGATGTCACTAATTTCAAGGTTATGTTCATGAAATTTGTTTGAATAAGTTTATTGTAAAATCATCTGTGCTAAATTTAATGGAACGGACATCAAGTCTGAGATTTTGATGAGGGATTCCATGGATCACGTGAACCAGGTGTGTTTGTTGCAACCAAATAAATTACTGGAGCATATTACACAGGAAATAAATGTTTGTTTCTTAAGAAATCCTTTTAGTTACAAAAGGTTCCTGTTCTAGAATTATGGTCTGAAATTTGTTTAAAATTAATACTAGGCAGCTGTCCAATAAATTGTTGTAGACTAACTGGTCAGGTTTATTAGTAATTTTGAGCAATAGCCTTTAAAGAATTTATAGTGTACGCAGATAAAATGAAGAAAATTCACAATATAATTTATAAAGAAAATGAGATTAAGACTTTTATATTCATTTCACAAGCACTCTATCACGTGAAAATATAATAAATTCGTATTTATATTCCGAGAAAACTATCTTTAAAATTGTTTTTAGTTGAATATCATTTGAAAAAATTTTGATGTTTTAATAGTTAAACAAGATTAATATTCTTTTAACATTTATATAATGCCTGACGTTGTTTGTTTTGATCAGAAGTATAAATTTATTTTTTAAATTTCTTTATGCAATAATTTCAGATCCTCGAGTGACAAAATGGCCTCTAATGGAAAGTCCAGGTCCAACTTTTCTGTTAGTTATACTATATGTGTTATTTGTTAAGAAAATCGGGCCCGCTTGGATGATGGACAAGAAACCATATGACCTCCGATATCCCATGTTCTTGTACAATTTTGTACTGGTGCTCACTAATTTCTATCTGATATTAGAAGTAAAGTGTACTTATTGTATGTTCCCGAGATTTTGTACATTTTGCAATAACAATTTGTGTGCGTATGTAGTGACTGATATAAACTTTTTATTCATTGTTATGTAAAAAGAAATATAACAGAGGTTTTTCTTTTAAAAGTTATCGAGTTATATCAACCACAGTATTTTATTTACAGTTTTAGAAACTTGTCAGAAAATGTATTTGAACAAAAACATCCTAAATATAGGTCAGTATAAAGATATAATAAGTAATATATCGGTATTAGAGAAAATGATTGTTGGAGAAGATTACAGCATTTATAAATTTCTGCATTGCACAAACACCTAGATGTTATAAAATTTATTAAAATCAATAAATTAAACTGTGCTCCCATTTTTTTTAGAATGAATGATTTAAACCTTGTGAAAGGTCTCGTTTTGGCAAAGCCACAGGTACAAAGAGGAAATAGACCCCAAGTTGCATGGATAGACGCAGTTGAAAAGATTTTGCTGTGCTAAAGGTTAAGAATTTGAGGACCATTATCACCCAGAGGAATGCACAGAAATCTCTTCAAAGGAAAGCCTTAACCCACCCTGGACTGTCGTGCTCTTTACGATGATTATTATTCTAAATATAAACTTGGTTATTAGTTACGAGGAATTTTATTTGCCAAAGAGCTTTTTGCCATAGACCATGTATGTCTCATACATACAAATGTTATCTCATATTCGTCCTGTTATGATTTTCTTAGACATTACCAGACCATTATTATTTAGCACTTTTTCAGTTAAAAACCGCAAGGTTGAGCGTATAACATATCACTTAGTTACAAGAAAAACATTCCTACAGCAGATCATTGTTGATAAAATTGTGCGGCACCCAACTTTCATAAGGGCCCTTTGGATTCAGCACTTATCCTATTGGATATGAAATTAAAAATAACTTTAATTAAAAATAATTATTTTTAAAGATAAAAATAATTATTTTTAAAGACCAAAACAGCTTAAATAAACTATGCAGCGATTATTATAAATAAAGAAAAGTTTTAAAATACATATCTCATTTTTACATAATCGTATACTATGATGAAATTGAACTATATTTTAGAAAATGAGAAGTTTTCAAAGGTTTGAAAGGTTTTCAAAGAGCGCTTTTAAAAGTAATAATTCGTTGCCTTATTTAAACCCCAATAGTTTATTGAAAATAGAATCAAATTTTTGATAAATAGGGCTTAATCAATTCTGATATTCACACAATGCTGTTTATATATCAGCTTTGTTTATTTAGCGCCAATTTTAAGTGATATTACTGTATGGCAACTTCTGATAATTATAATCAAGTTTTTTTACTTGATTTAGTTTTTGAACAAACGCTTCATGGTAGTTAAGCTCCTGATATCAATGCAGTCTGATAGCCACTTGGTTGGCAATCTGGCGTTTGGTACCAAGGCTTCATGTTCTTTGGTATGGATGTTTGTTATTGGTTGGGAATCCATGTTAAACTGTAGGTCCCGGTCTAATTAGCCTAAAGTGTGCACAAAATGATCTTGCAGAGCGACAAACCGAACCTAATCTGATATCAATAGCGCATTTAATGCGTTTGAGACAAATAATTAAAATGTTTGTTAACTGAAGTTACTAGAAAAAAAAGGATATTTCGCGACTGTGTGATCTACAGCTAGTATTATTATATACGCTTATAAAAACTATTGGATATTTTTTTTAACGTCGTTGGAACATTGCTGATGTTTTCATTGCTTGTCCTTTTTATGAATGACATTCATTTAAATGCATCAAGTTTCTTTTCAATTAATGAACCGTTTCATAGATTAATGATAGTGTTTATAGATTAAATATGTAAAATTAAATTTTAAATGCTATTAAACTTGACTATTCATCTTGCGAGACACTTATTGCATGTGCGATGTTAATTCTAATCCTCTAAAGAAATACCTCGAATGTTGCTTTAATTCTTGAATAATCAATGTTGTTTTAAGGCTATTATATTAGTTAACCTTCTCATTGATAATCATAATTATCAACGTTAATTAAATTGATTTGATTATTCTTAATCGAATAATTTAATTATACTACTGTGCCCCAAAAGTAAGATTATTTTTTTTCAAAAAAGCTTTTTATATTCTTCCAAATTTATTTCATCACCTTCAAAGTAATCACCTCCGGACACAATGCACTTATGGCAATTTTTTTTTTTTTGCAACTCTCAATGCATGTTAAAAAGTCATCGGATGTCCTTCAAAGCGCGTTCACGTTGAATCTTTTTAATCGACTCAAAACGATGTCCCGAGTGGATAGTTTGAATAGGAATAGCCAGAATTGGCACAAAAAATATGGGGGTTGTGGAACGATATGGGTTTCGTTTTTGGCGAAAAATCACGAAGAATCTAGTAGTGAGCTGGCACATTCAGTGTTTTCGGTAAATCGAGATTTGACGCGTTTGAGCCCCAAAATGGAATTGAACGATCCTTTTGAAATTCCAACTTCATCAGCAAGGTTCTAATTGTAAGGTTTGCAAGACCAAATCTTTCATTTTTGGACGTGAGCGTCGGTTCAAATGCATCCAGAGGGCTCTTTCGTCTTCAACGCGTTCTCTGCCTTCTTTTGAACTGTTTATAATTAATTCCCAAACATTTCTCAAGATAATTTTAAATGCTATTAAACTTCTATACGTTTCCGAAAACAAAAATTTAATGCAAGTTCTTGCTCAATTAATTCAGACATTTAAAAATCAAGAATTAGTTTTAGCGCCTTTTACAAAACCAAGAATAATCAAACACTCTTAAACACTAATGAATATTTTGAGTCAAATATCACACAGATGTCATTGACAGTGCTGGCACCAAAAAAAAAAAAAAAAAAAATTGAAATTCCATTGCCCCGGGAATTTTAAATTGAAAATTTTTTAGTATTTACCTCATTGCAATATCCTTTAAATCTTTTCATTCGATATTATCGTATGCCTTATTTTTATTATACATTTTACCTTAAAACTATTTATAATGTTGAGGAAAATTAAAATTGAGAGCTGGAAAATTTAGAAATTTTATATTTGAAGTCGGCTGATTTCAGTTACCTTAACTACCGTGAACGCTATTAAGTAGAATTGGGAAATATTTTGTAATGTATCTTTTCAAAAAGGAAATGTAAAGTTAGATGTAGATAAATATTCCATTCCGGAAAGTTCTAAATTTATTTCTCGCATTATTTATTTTCTTTACTAAAAATAATTCCCGTAACCTTGAAAAATAAAAACACCTGAAGTTATTTTCACTTAGGATCAGTTTGCTTTTACTAAACATTTGTATCTAGTTGAAACAGTTAAAATATAAAAATTGTTTTACCAAGAATATGTGGCTGGACGTAGGAAATATGTTGAGAAATTTCTCCTTTAATAACTTCCTAGTAATTGTAATACTTATTTTTGGTATCAGAGCTGTTGAATGGAAGTGCCAATTAAAAGTTAGAAACGATATTTCTCATTCTTGAAAGCAATTTCATCAAATAGAAATATTAACTACTTCCTTGTGGTTTTCCTTGCTTGTAGAAATTCTGTCTTTGTAATATTTCAATCATTTGGTAAAACATTTTATTGCTAAAATATACATATGTAACGTATTGAAATGCAAAAGTTATGGATCTAGATTGCAAAAGAAGTGGATGCAATTTGCAACAGCCACATTTATTGGTTGACGTATTCTTTTGAGCTGTTTAGCCACTGGGGCCTCCATCTCCGATATGAAAGGGTAAATACAGTTGGAACAATAAAATTACCCAGAATATATTTAAAAATATAATAAATATTAACTTACAATCATAAACAAATAAAAGAAAAGAAAAATATTTAAAATAAATCATATTATAAACAAAACTAAAATTTTGCGCGGACGTTTTAAATCATAATTGGGAAAAATAAGAGTCAATCTCTTGGATTGCAGTATTTTCATGATTAATAAGCGTGTCAAAAAATTTAATAGAAATGTATTCAATGCAAAGTTTCAAGTTTTTTAAATTAAATTTAGCTGCATAGGACCAGACCGGACAAGGGCACGTGAGAATTGGGTAAAGCATAATCGTCTAAAGAAGAATTTTGTTATCTCTGGACGTGGTAGAATTTCTATTTATAAGTGGGTAGAGGTTTCTGAAGGCAATACGAAATTTAGTTTTGGTGTGCAAAAATCCAACTTAAAATTTAGATTGTGTCCTTCAGGCACTTTTAAAGAATTTTCCATTTATTGAACCAGTAACATTTGATTTGTGATGCAATAAAAAATAAATTGCAAATGTCCCTCCGAAAAAATGAACGTGTTGAAGTTGTGACGGATAAGGTTTTTGGACCCTGTTCCTGGCTTGCTCGATTTTTTTCTGCAAAATTTTAGAACTGTTGACTTTTTTTACTCCAAACAATTTTCCTGATAATATAGCTTTGATTTGGCAAGCTGTAGCAACTTTTATATTTAGCTGGTTTTTATTGGGCTGCCAGAGGGCTCATGGCCGATATTCTTCGACGTAGGAAAAAAAGTTATGGATATATTTTATATCAAACAAATAAATTATTATTCAATAGAGGGAAAAAATTACAAATTTCTTGGTTGCATTGGCTACAAAAACCTTTAATGTAAGCGTAATAGTTCACAGAAGTTTTGAGTATTTAATCGTTACAACAGTGGTTTAATATAAAGATCCTATCTTTAGAAAGTTTCTAGTAATGGAGCTATTAGTCACTTATTTTATGCCATTACTTTTAATTTTTTAGTACCATCTTATTTTTTAAAGCTAAGGATTTCATAATTTAGTATACTTGTGAAAAGTTTAATTGAAAAAAAGTTCAATATGTTTAAAAGGTTAAAGACAGAAGAAATGTATAGCTTGAAAATTGTATATTGGAACACATATTTTTTTGTTAAAAATATTCAGCTTATTAAAAATTATTTAACTTAATTATTAACTAAAATTATTTAACAGCTTATTATTATTATTTACATTTAACAATTTTATGATTTTTCAGTCGTTCAGGATTCTTTTAAAGCCATCTAGCAAATGGTTTTGCAGAATCGACAACAAAAACGATCCAGATGCTATAAGAGTAAGTATTGTGACAGAAAGTCCATAACCATTATTTAGAAAATTTATATCAAGAAAATGTAACATTTATTTTAATTTTTGAAACAAATGTGAAGTTTGTTGTTAGCTGAAATATATAAATTAAGATTAATCTTAAATTACGCATATAATTATTAAGAATATATAAGGTGTATAATAGTATTAAGATGCCGAGTAATAAGATATATAAGGCGAATAAACAATCAGACTTCTTAAAAAAAAATTCATTAAAAAAAAAAATGATTGAATTATTTTTCCAGGATACGGCTTATACTAAATTATTCCGTGCAAAAATTATGATGCAATTATGATTGTAATTATGACGGAATAATCATTTCTAAATTATTCCGTCATAATTGCAAATATTTATTGGTACAAAAACATTTGTCATGATAAATCATATATATATATATATATATATATATATATTTATTTCTAATGCAGCTGGCAAACACTTAGACAGCCTTGGTCTTGGATGCCTTAAGGCAAGCGCTGCACAGACGCACTCACTTTGCATTACCCAGGGGGCGCGTGTAACTTGAAGATAAGCCACGGACGCGGAGTAACATTGCCCACGCAACGCTCTACGATCATATTCGACTGGGACCTACTGTTTAAAGTGGATTCGAACCACTGCAAACATCCATGGCACCGCCGGGACTCGAACCGGAAACTTGTGGTACCGAGCGCCAGAGCGCTAGCCACTCGGCCATTCAGGCCCCTAGCATAGATATGTATGCTGCATAAATTTTATAAATTACTTATATTTTAGTATCCACTGTATCATCTCAATGTGGTACAATATTTGCCAGATTGTATAAAAAGAAGGCCTTCAATATACATGGATACTCTCAGCGAATCACTGAATACAGTACTCCAATATTGCACGATTCAAAAGATATTCTTTTGCAATGATACCGGCCTGATGGTCAAATGGTTAGCGTCTGATTGTTGATACCATAGGTTTCAGGTTCGAACTATGGCGGTGGTATGGATGTTTGTGAGTGGTTCGAATCCACGTTAAACTATAGATCCCGGTCTGATTAGCCCAAAGTGTAATGACTGCAGAACGACAAACCTAACCAAATCAAATATTTGCAATGTTAGACATATCGAGCAATTGATATTATGCAACGATGAGTAATAAAGTACCTGAATTCTATTTATACCGACTTTCTTTTGATAAATATGATCTGAATAGTATTATAGTGTGCATTCTTGTATGATAACTCGATCCTTTTTTTTTTATTAACTATACAAAAACAGTTTAATTACTTTGATTAATTTTTTTATATTTTCAAGAATAAAATGTATATTAAAATTTAATTGAATTCGAATTTTCATTGTATTCGATTTTTACTCTATATCGAATGTAACATTAAATTATTTCTTTTTAATTATTTTACTTAATTCTGTTTTATGAATTTATTTCAATCTAAAATTTAATAATGAAATTTTAATGAATTTTGTTTTGTATGATTTATTTTATTTTTTTTACAGCTAGCAGAATTGGGATGGTGGTTTTTCTTTATGAAATTCGTTGAATTTGCTGATACGGTATGTTTCAAGAAGTTTATTTTATATCAATTTAATGATTGATCAGATTATCAAGATAAATATCATTGATGACATAGTAAAATTTAACATTTGAGTGTGTAACTTTATAAACGCTTTTCTAGTTTTCTTTTTATAGAGATTGACAAGTTAAAAAATTTTCTATAAAAATTTTAAGAGCTCTTTCAAAATGGTTTCTACTTTTAGACTAGAATGTTCATGGTTTCAGACCCCATTACCCTTTATAAAAAAAACCGGCGTTGTTAAATGCATTAGAACTAACCTTATATGAAGAGAATTATTTATAAATAAAACTGGGGTTTTAAAACGCAATTTATGTGTTTTTAATTGCCATATTCAAACTCTTCTTAGTTTCATAGTTGTATATTTCATAAATTAAAATACATTAATAACAGGTGGACTAAAAAGTTCGTACTCTGACACATAGATGGCGCTACTAGTATTAAATCCATATGATTTTTAGTTAGCCCTAACCATAAAAAAAAAAAAAACCGTGTATAAATTTGACAGCTGTTGCACTATTAGTATGTGAGTTATAGTATTTTTAGTGAAGTAATAGCATTTTTAGTGTTCATCAAGTGCAGTCCACACGGCTGACTGTCGATTGGACTCGGTGTGAAATGATGGAGCCATGTTTCATCCATTGTCACATATCGAAGCAAAAATTCGGGTTTATTACGATTGAACAGCTCCAAACACTGCTTAGAATCGTCAATTAGTTGTTGTTTTTGGTCGATTGTGAGCTCGCGTGGCACCCACTTTAGAACAGAGCTTTCGCATATCCAAATATTCATTCACGATATGTCAAACACGTTCCTTTGATATCTTTAGGGTCTCAGCTATCTCAATCAACTTCACTTTACGGTTATCAGAAATCATTTTGTGGACTTTTCTGATGTTTTTGTCGGTAACAGCCTCTTTGGGCCTTCCACTGCGTGCATCGTCCTCGGTGCTCATTTCGCCTCGTTTAAATTTAGCAGAACTCTTCTCTACGGTTGATTTTCCTGGTGCAAAGTCCGAATAATGTTTATCAAGCCAAGCCTTGGCTTCAATAGTATTTTTTTCGCCAAAAAAGCAATACTTTATTAACACATGAAATTCCTTTATCCATTTTTTCAAACTAACAAAAGTTGCTTCACTAAAATGCTGTAACTCACATACTAATAGTGCAACAGCTGTCAAATTTATACACGTGTGTTTTGAAGGTTAGGGCTAACTAAAAATCACATGGATTTAATACTAGTAGCGCCATCTATGTGTCAGCCTATGAACATGTCAGCCCAGCTGTTATGTTGTCGACCTCGAATAAATTCCACCCTTATTCTTCACCATAAGGGGACGTCTGAACGAGACAAGCCAGTCGTTCTTGCTCCGAGTAGTTCCGTCTGATGAGCCACATTATCATCGCTGTGTGTCGAAAATGGCGTCCACGAGAAATCCCTTTGATATGCGGGAAAACCCGACCACAGTTAGAGCGGGGCTGAGGCAGTTGACTCACACCAAGCGTTCTGTCCACACTGAGACAAACCTGTTTATAATTGGTTCGCAAGAATGATTCGCTTGTCTCGCACTCGTCGGGACGCTGCTTAAAAGTTGGTTAAACCCACTAATTATAACGAAGCATGAAACTGGAGGACTACGGCTGTTTGCGGTTTAACAAAGGTTGACAACACTTAATTTCATCTTTCTTTATGTATTTATTAATTGTATTATACATATTTTTTATAAATTCAAAGGAAAAAGTTAAAAAAAAATGCTAGAAAGGGAAAAAAATGCAATTCTTATATAAACCAAGTTTATTAACAATAAGTCAATTATGTTTCTATTCTAATAGAGGTTTATTATCAAATTTTGTTTTATATGTGATATTTAAATTATAAATACTGCAAAAAAATTCTGCAGTATTTTATTGAAAAATATAATTTGAATTGTATCGCAATATATGCAATAATATTTTTATGAATAATATATTTTTTTTCATTCGAACGATGATTATGCAGACACATTCGTCCCTTTTTTTTGTGTGGTAATTTCGTATACATGAAATCAGAATATTAAGAAGTTAAATAATGCCATTTAAATGTTTAAATATATTATTATGATATTTCAATTAATTTCTTTGAATGTTATTTCAGATATTTTTCGTGCTAAGAAAAAAGAATAAACACATATCTACCCTTCATGTTGTTCATCACGCTGTTGTTCCCATTGCTGTTTGGGGAGGCTTCAGAGTTGAACCTGGTAAAAAGTTCTTTGCTTTTATGTAAAAAAAAAATATATTTTATTGAGTTTGCATATAGATTGTCTGAGAAGAAGAAAAAAAAATTCAATTTGTAATTTATATGTATTGAGAATGGTAGCTCTAAGGTTCGGATTTTGAAAGAGTCTGATGTTTCATCAACTTTCATTTTGAATAATTGACATTTAAAGTAAATGTTGGATTTCACATGAATCTTTTAATTTGTTTATAAGAAATTTAACGTTAGTATTAGCTTGACAACTAATTTATTTGGGGAAATTAAATGCCAAACACACACACACACACACAAAGAAATATGCGCTGTTGAATAATATTTCAAAAAATTAATTTTTTTAATGTAAATATCTTAGGGGCCTGAATGGCCGAGTAGCTAGCGCTCTGGAGCTCGGTACCACAGGTTTCGGGTTCGTGTCCCGGCGGTGGCACGGATGTGTATAGTGGTTCGTAATCCACTTTAAACCGTAGGTCCCGGTCTAATAGGATCGTAGAATGTTGCGGGGTCATTGTTACTCCGCGTCCGGGGCTTATCTTCAAGTTACACGCGCCCCCTGGGTAATGCAAAGTGAGTAACTTCTGTGCAGCGTTTGCCTTAAGGCATCTAAGACGTCCATGTCTGTTTGCCAGCTGCATTGGAAAAAAAAATGTAAATATCTTTCTTTTCATTAAAAAGTCGAATGCTTTACTAAATATTTGCTTTGAAGCGTTATATTTTTAATATTGTTTAAAATGTATTTAAATTTCAATGCTTTTTTTTTTAGGAAACTATAATTATTTCTTCCCTTTGATCAACACAATTGTTCACACTGTTATGTATTCCTATTATGGCCTCGCTGCTCTTGGTCCCAGTGTTCAGAAGTATTTGTGGTGGAAGAAATACCTCACAACTTTCCAAATGGTAAGTAATTTATGCATAGTGAAAGAGTAATTTTAAATGGATTATTCTAAGTAATTTTCAATCGATATTTTTCGCGACTAAAACATATTTGTAAACTATTAGTTTTGGTTTTTCTTTTTTTTAAACGAACACTTTTTTTATTTGGTTATAGTCGGATCCTTTGAAGTTTTAAATCCCTTTAGACAATTTTGTTTCTTAAAATTATTCCTTGTGTTTTTGTATCATATTGTGAGTATGTTATATTTATTTTTAATTCAATAGATTAAATTATTTTTTATAATCTTGTATAATTGACGGAATTCATGATTTCATAGCATTAATTGTTAATTTAAAGCAATTTTGCAAAGCAAAATCTAAACATCTGTCTGTTGATGGCTTGTTCTGCATTTATTACCCTGATATTGTAATTATACGCATAATTCGATATTTAAAGTTAATAAAAGCTGTAGTTAATACATGAATAATGAGTGTGTCTGATGACTTTTATGTTATGTTGTCTGGTAGTATTTTTTCTTACTAAAAATATAGTTATACCAGACTATAGTAAAAATAAAATGAATATGAGAAAATGCACAAAATTATTAGAAAACATAAGTGTCCATTGTTTGTCATTTATGACAAAATAAAACTTCCATTCTATTTATGGTATAGTCATATCGTATAAGCACAGACATGATGATAATCTTATCATAATTTAATCATAGCAGCTTAAGTTGCATATTAGCACGTTAATGGCATAAATGGATTAAGTATACTAATTTTGTAACATACCAAGACCTATACTTAATGATTTATATACTTGTTAAATGTCTGTACTAATTGTATATTGTTTTTTACAGATCCAGTTTGTTATGGTCTTTTTCTATGTAATGAGTCTTATGATCAGCAACTGCAAAGTATCGAAGTTCATCATCTATTTGAACACATTCTTGGCAGGTCTGTTCTTGATGATGTTTTACGATTACTTCCAAAACACGTACCTCAGGAACAGAGCTATTAAAAAACAGAAAGATCTAGACGGGAAAAGTGAGTCGGTGAATCATGTGAAGAAAGACATTCCGCATTCGCAACAGAACGGGTTTTCAAATCACACCGACAGAAAAGATCATTAACTGATGATATTATAAATATCTATACAGGTTGTTCAATACAGATACTTGAAACGCTACTTTCTGAGAAAGGAGCAAATGACTATATGTGTTCTGTATTAAAAAATTCTGTATTTTTCAGTAAATACACTTTTTTTTTTGTATATGTTGGAATGGTAAAATACAGCAAAGGGATACAACTAATATTGTTTCGTAATGTTATTAGAATGCCTCTCGTTTTGATATTCCTATTGAACTTTACAATCAGAGGCATTTTAAATTTTGTTGGTTTTGTAGTGTTTTTGTAAAGAGGGTATTTTTTGTATATATATTTAAATTTCCCTGTTTGATTGCCTAGTTGACTTACACGTAAAGAATATTCTATCTTTTTAGATACAATGTTAAATTTTAAATTAAGGAATAATTTAATTCTTCGATTGAGGAAAGAGAGAATATTGTGTTAAAAGTCTTCATGTAAATAAATTGCTGCTTTCTTGAATTGCAAATAGTCGTGAGCAATATTTGATCAATTTCAACAAATATTTTTTAAATGTATTTTCTAAATTGTTATTCCATATTTTTGTGACAAAATTCTTAAAAATATTAATAAATAAATCTGATAATTAACTAGTTGCTTTTTAGAGTGTAAAAAAACTATCTATTTGGTCTCTTTAAAATGGTCAACATTTTAAGATATGCAAAATTGTATTTTAAGAAATATTTGTATGTTAATTATTTATATTTTTACATTTTCTTAAATTTTTAGAATTTTTGTTATTTAGTCTTATATAAAATATTTTATAAATGCCTTTTCAATTTATTAAAACATTGTTAAAATTTATTAAAATGTGTTTTCTTAATAAAATTCATAATGCTTTTAGCACACTAAATTAAAAGAAGAAAATACTTGAATAAATAAAAAAAAATATTAATTTTTAAATGATCGACTACTAGAAATTTTTTTGAATAGTTTGTAATATGTTTAAGTGTGTGAAATGGGCATTTCAGTTTTTGTTATAATAAAATATATAAAATAGTTTTTGTATATCATTTGATTGAACGTATGTAAAAGAAATTAAATACTTTGAGCAATTTATCTCTGAACAATTTAAATACTAATAAAATTTTAAACTTTATGCTAAAATGAAAATTTCAATAAAAACAGCAAAGATTATAGTAAAATACATCATTATTAAGATTATTCTTACTAATACAATTGTCTTAAAATATATTGCAGGAATGTTCAGGCCAGAAGTAACAGTAAAATGTAAAGAAATAGGATTACGTTTTACTATAAATATTTGTAAATAATAACGTAAGAAATACTGAATCGTATTTGTTGATCAAATATGTATGTCAAGTCTTCATTTATTTGAATTTTTCATTTAATGCGGTAAAAATATTGTAGTAAAAGTTAAATTAAATTTTTTTTTTATTGATGTGTCATTGAAAAAGAGAATTTGTGGCATTAAAACAGGCCTTTAAATAGAATAAATTATTTTTTGATATTTATTTTTGTTTGCACCATATTTTAGTAAGCTTATACATACATTCTTAATAAAAGTAGCCAATATAAATCTAACAAGCAATCTAAAGAATGTTCTGTTATATTTTATTTGCAAAATAACTTTATATATTTTCAATAAAAATCTTAAATTGTAGTAAAAGTGTTTACATAGAAAAAAAATACAGTATTATGCAATTTATTTTAATCTGTTATACTAAAATTTTATTTTAAGAATGTAATTTTTAAAACTGAGCTATTCTATTATCAACGTAAGACGCTTAAGCATATTTTTAAAATTTTTATATTTTGTATTTAAATATCTATTGAGTATTTTTAATTTGTTAATCAAGCTCAGCGTTACATTTTCTGTTGTGTGTTTTTGTTAATAAAATTTTTTTTTCGATTTTCTGCGTTTTTTATTTATAAGAATATTCCTAACATACTTCATAAAAATAAAATTATTCAGAAATTGACGTTTTAAATGTAATACATTATGCAAGTATAGCTGTTTGATCTTTTAATTTTTCTGGATTTTTATACATTAATCATGGTTTAAAATAGAATTAAATTTCAATCTTTAATGAAAAATTTGTGTTTATATAAAAAATATATTTTACAAATATAGCATGGCTAATAATATAAATTTGATCAAAAAATATTTTTCTGCCTAAATTTTAAGTGAACTGAAATCAGTTTTAATTATATATTCAATGTTGTGACAATTTTTGAAAATTACAGTTTTTATTATTATCATGTTTTATTATTTAATTATTATTATCATTATTATTTAAATATCAGGAAACACTAATATTTTTCACAGAATTCTACTTTATTATGTTCATACTAAATTTAGTGACAAAAGAGTTTTTGACGAAAAAGAGCTCAATAGTCTGTTAAACATTATCATTATTCAAATCATTCGTCAAACATTATCAATATATCCTAAAAGATATTGTAATCAATGTAACAAAATATTATCAATATGAGAGCAAATATATTATCGGTAAATATATAAATAACATAAACGAGATCAATCGACTAGCACATTATTGTTAAGGCACTAATGTATAATAAGCTAATGTATAATAATTATACATTTTTTTTAAAATTGTGCAGACATTTATTATATCGTTTTTATTACAATCATACATAATTTTTAAATGTTAATACAAATGGGTTAAATAGTAAAACAAGATTAAATGTTTCTAATATTTCAATGAATTTCTAGATCTAATTATATCTCAACAATTTGTAAATTTATTATTTACAGTAAAATTAATTTTAAATTTCTTTAATATATAATTTATTAATTGAATAATTTAATGCAGTTTCTTCACTTGTAAATAAATCACTATTTAAAATTTAATTTTTTGAAAATTTCTATTTAAAAAATTAAAAAATGTCTTTTTAAAAATTT
Source organism: Caerostris extrusa (assembly GCA_021605095.1). Lineage (NCBI taxonomy): Eukaryota > Metazoa > Arthropoda > Arachnida > Araneae > Araneidae > Caerostris > Caerostris extrusa. Next base: position 11,693 of record BPLR01013230.1, on the reverse strand, counting down.
GGCGGAAAGTGCCAATTAAAAATGGACAATTGTATTTCAATAATGTATAAGAAAATTCGAATTTAAGACTGCTTATGATAAAAATGTGTTATAGTATTTAAGCAATATCTCTCGTTTATTTCTAATTTTGACACATCTATTAATTTCCTCAATTTTGCTTGCTTAATAATTATTTCGCAATATTATATTTGGTCAAAATAAAGAAATTAAGGAAAGTCGGTTAATTTTTTTGTAATCGATATTGAATCTAAATAGTTAGAAATAAAATTTAATCTGCATCGTTTAAATAAAACGATTGGAATAAACAGTAAACGTAATTATTACACACATTAAATATGTAACATTTCGAGATATTAGTTTTATACTGACTACAAAAAGAAAAACGAAATTGTATAAAAATTTTACATTTAGGAAATGAATAAATGAAAATTGTTCCACAGAAGAAATGCTATTGCATTCTTAAAAAATGTTTCCTGTAATTTAAAATATAACTAACACAAATTTTTATTTTTAAATAATATACTTAGGATTTTCTTTTACTACATTTTACAACTCTCTGATTTTTTTTTTTTTATACTTCAAAGAGTAATTGTTTCTGATAGTTTCACAATAAATATATAGCATTTCGAGATATTAGTTTTATATTGACTACAAATAGAAAAATGAAATTGAATAAATTTTACATTTAAGAAATAACTAAATGAAAATTGTTCTACAGAAGAAATGCTTTTGTGTTCTTAAAAATATCTCCTATAATTTAACATATAACTAACACAAATTTTTATTTTTAAATAAAATACTTTAAGATTTTCTTTTACCAAATTTTTCAACATCTTGGCTTTTTTTTTTTTTTTTTTTACTTATTACTAATAGTTTCTGATGGTTTATAAATATAAAACACTACATAAAAAGGATTGTTACAAATATTATGCTAATACAAAATTATTAATTTAGTACTCAAATGCTTAAGTATTTATCATAAAAGAAGCAGTTTACGCATATTGGCAAGCTAATATATTAAAAAATAATAAATTAAAAATATATTATTTATATTTGTTTCTTCTTACACCTTGTCAATTCTTCTTTTGTGTGCTTTTTCCGAAGTTTTTAATGTAGTAATTACAAAACAATATTAACAGAGCGGTTACAAGGGCAAATACTATGATTTCTATTTGACTTGGAGATTCGCATCCACTCAAAAAAACCTTGAAGCATATAAATTAGAATCACTGTGAATTGTAGCTGAAAAGAAATAAAATAATTGCATTTTCAAAGAAATAATAAATACTAGTTTAAATTTGAATTGAAGTTACAATTTCAAATAGACAAGTCAAACATCAGGCTCCTGGGAAAGTTTAATACTCCTCTGGGCACCTATATGCAGGCCGGACGTTTTATTCATAATTTCACCTTATATTCATATTAATTTCATTCATAATAATATATTTTAATTATATTTATTTCATTTTCATATATTTCACCTTATATTTCAAAATAATATATTTTAATTATATTTATTCATTTTCATTATATTCATATTATTTCATTCATAATAATATATTTTAATTATATTTATTTCATAATTTCACCTTATATTCATATTATATTTCATTCATAATAATATATTTTAATTATATTTATTTCATAATTTCACCTTATATTCATATTAATTTCAAAATAATATATTTTAATTATATTTATTTCATAATTTCACCTTATATTCATATTAATTTCATTCATAATAATATATTTTAATTATATTCATTTCATAATTTCACCTTATATTCATATTAATTTCATTCATAATAATATATTTTAATTATATTCATTTCATAATTTCACCTTATATTCATTTCATAATTTCACCTTATATTCATAATAATTTCATTCATATAATATATTTTAATTATATTCATTTCAAATTTCAATTATTCATTTCATAATTTCGGGCATTTCATAATTTCACCTTATATTCATAATAGTTATTCATAGAATCTGAGTAAACACTCAGATTCTATGAATGATAGATACTATTCATGGAGTCTGAGTATTATGAATGAAAGGGATTCATAATACTGGAAATATTCATATTCATAATATTTATAATAAGATTCATAATAATGGAAAGGACTGAATATTCAATACAGAATATATCAGCACCAAGTATTCCAACTTCTAGGAACGCTTGCGGCATGATGGCCAATTGGCTAGCACTCTGGCCGTTGATGCTTCAGGTTCGAAATTCTCGCGGTAGCATGGATGTTTGTTAGTGGTTCGGAATCCACTTTAAACTGTAGGTTAAGATGACCGAAAAACCAAATCTAGTAACGCTTAAACAACACTGAACTGCATAACACTATTGAATCAGACGTGGAGTTCGGTTCTCATTCTCTCTCACACTGAGGCAGAGGCAGTGTCTGATCATACGAATGTGTATAATCAGCCAATATGCATATATCAAACCAAACCTCCATGTTGGTACAGACATGGAGGTTTGGTTTGATTGTCGTTCTACGGTCATTTTGTGCACATTTTGGGCAAATTAGACTGGGATTTACAGTTTAACGTGGATTCCGGACCACTCACAAACATCTATACTACCACCAGGATTCGAATCTGCAACCTCTCAAACATGGAGGAGACCGTACTAGATCTGATTTACGGCAATCTAAGTTTCAGTATGTTAGTTACAGTGTACCATGCCAAGATGTGCGGATCTGGAGGATTTGAATAAATGACATGCACCTTTGTTACTGCTTACCATGCTATTTTTGTTGATGAACATTGATAAATAGCATGCCCACAAATATGGTGCTTTTTCATTTCTGATGTCTTCTGTGAACATTACTATGTCATTGTTATTCCTGACCCTGTTTTTCTATGTGTTATGTTTTCTATGAGTTGAAGTGATCTTAATTTTTTTCACAATATTTTCACAAAAATTAAACGTTTAAATGATAAATAAATATCTAAAATGAACTTCAAACATATTAAAAGGAAATGGTTATGTTAATTAACAATTATAAAATTTTAATGCGACCGATTTAATTTTTAATTACATTATTTTTATTGAACAGTTATTATTATGAATATATTATTTATTATTTATATTAAAAATATGTATGAATTATATATTATATTTATATGATATATTATTTATTACTTATTATTATTCTCATTGAATAGTTTCTGAAATTAAAAAAAAAAAAATAAATAAATAAAAAAAGGACTTTCGTTAATTTCTGTTAAGTCATACAATTTAAAAAAAATTAGAGTAGAGTCCTTATAAATATTGCATAGCAATGCTTATTAAATCAATCAATCCATTATCTATCTTTTTCTCACGAGAATCATCAGCGTCTTATCGTCAGCAATGTGATAACGAAATTCAAATGCTATCATAATACAAAATCCCATCAATTCTGAGGAAAAGTGATTAACATACTAAGCGAAAAATGACGATGTTGCAGAAATTAATCCAGAATTGTGCTGGCATAATGAGTGAAGAAAATCTGCCTCAAATTTTTTGAACGGAACTGTTTGTTTACACATCTAACAACCCAAAACCTGTACTGAATGTATTAAACGTCTTTCTTAACCCGCAGACGTGCTGTTTTTCAACAATTTGCTGACAGTGAAATATTAAAATCTTCAGTTCTAGATTAGCTGAACTTGCACGCGGTGGAAACTATGCATAGTAATGTTTAAGAAAGCTTACTTTGTTGTATGAAATGTGCTTATAGGTTACTACTTGTTAATGATGAGTAGGTGCAAAATTGATGAACGAACTATGTATATCGAAATAGGGACCAGATGGGCGACTGGCTGTGGCGCTTCGGGTTCGAGTTAAGGGTTACGAAAGCGTGGTTTTAATATTCGAAAATTAATGTATTGAATGATTGAAAGCCGATTTTAATATTTGTGTGTAAAATAAGTGACTAAATTAATCGAGTACTTAATAAAAAGTAAAAGAAAATATCAAAAATTGACTGGGAAAAACGGATAAAAACTGCATGCTTAATAAATTGTAAAATAAAAACAAATTGTTCATAATAACAAAATATGCGTTTAACAACAAATAAAAATTGTAACATCCGTTATAAAATTGTGGGGCCTGATGGCCGAGTGACTAGCGTTCGGTGCCACAGGTTTCGCGTTCGAATCCCGGCCATGCCATGGATGTTTGTAGTGGTTCGGAATCCACTTTAAACCATAGGTGCCCGTCTAATATGAACGTAGAACGTTGTGGGGGTAGTGTTACTTGCGTCCGTAGCATATCTTTAAGTTACACATGCCCCTGGGTAGTGCTGAATCAATAACAGCGGTGCAATCCTTGCTTATGGTATAAAAATTAACTGTCTCTGTATTGCCAGCTGCATTATAACAGCAACAACTGTATAGAAATAATAATGAAATTTCATTCCTCTTTTTATTTTGCTATTTATTTTTGTAATCAGCCGACCTTTTTGTTCAAAATAAGTATTATGAATTTCAACAATTAGTTTTATTACGAGAAATTCTAGATACGAATTCAAAAAGCAGAAGTCGCTTCCAGATTCAAAACATTTCGCTGAATTTCCGCGGATCGATTGCTGCAGTTTGAACCTAAAAAAATTCCATTATTTCCGCTTAGAAGCGTGACGGCCTGATGGTAAATTGGCTAGCTCTCTGGCATTTGATACCACTGGCTTCAGGTTTGAATCCTGGCGGTGGCAAGGATGTTTCTTAGTTATTCAGAATGCCCGTTAAACTGAGATCCCGGCTAATTAGCCCAAAGATCCGTAATCCAAAATGACCGTAGAGAGCCAAACCAAACCGCTTAGGTACATATCTGTCGGATGACATAAAATCATTTTTTCCTTATCCCATTTGGTAGGCAGCAACATCTAGACCAAGTCCATGAATCCGTGGTCTCATGGAAGAAGGGAAGGTGGGTTGAAGCTGAAAGAGGGCAATGCCTTTAGAGAGGACTTTTAGGGGGAACTACCACGCATTTTACATGTCGTATGACAGAAAACCCAGAAAACTTCTACCAGTAGTCCGATTAACGGGACAAGATGCTGAACATCATAAACGCCATCGAGTCTCCTCGAAAGAAAGTTTTTGAAACTGTATCTACAACAAAGCCGCCAATAGATTGAACCACTACCCTCATGCTTATCAACTGCCACTGAGCCACGAGTTGGGTTCATAAAATTCTTCGTTGAATGATCAAACACCGACTATAGGCAGAGCGAAAATTCTGCTCGTCTGAAAGTTGACAAATAAAATTACAATTGTTTCGATTTCCCTCTGAATCAGAACAAGCAGATGTGAAGTGCGGCGTTCATACGCACGGCTTTAAAGAATATTTAAAATTTCACTAAGGAATTAAAGGGACATTTGAAATTTCAATATACTTGAAATGATTCCTAAACGTTATTACTTTTGCAATTTTATAATGCTACTTACTATTTGCAGTGTTGTAAGGTATCTTTTCCACCACAGATATTTCTGCATGTGAGGTCCCAATGCAGCCAGTCCATAGTAAAGATACATTATAACATGGATGGAATTGTTGATCGTCACTGCCAATAAAAGATAATAACCTAGACAAAATAGATTTTGGTTGTTATTTTTATTAAAAAAAAAAAATCTCCGTTATTTGGAATGAACTACAATTGTGAATCAAATTTAAATGTTTAATTTTTTTTTTTTTTTTTGTAAATAATTTTGTATTAACCCAGAGTTCTGCATACACATGTAATGCTTGTAAATAAAATACTATATAAAGTGTTCCCATGAACCTGAAATTGACACTCTTCTTGAAGCCTTTATAGGTTTGATATAGGCAGTGACGTTACAGCGCATTAACCTTGCAAATATCAAATTTTATATAATTAATCGCTGATGTAGCATTTCCATTTATAAGTTCTCTACTTTTCTACATCTCCCACGCTCTGCAATATATTTAACTAAAAACTTTCAAATATTTGTTTTTAATAAACATTGGATGCGACCGCCAAAAGCTTAACAATTTCGCAGTCTTGCGGAGGTAGTGCTTTTCGTTTCTTTACTGGAGCTGGATCTCATTTCTTTAAAAAAAAATCACGACTTTCTTTTTCCTCTATTAGCTCACATTCTCCTATATATATTTTGTTCAAATTTGCAATCGTTAATAAAACACTTTTTATTCGTCCTTAAGTTCAAATATATTTTTTTGAACTTGTAGTGGAGGACACTTGATGTTAATACAGTTTTTTTCAAATATTAATTCATTCGTTAAATTTAATTAATTAATTATAGTTTTTTTAGATTTAAGTTGCATATATCTACCAATAGATGGCGCCAGATAAACTTATAAAAATGAATGAAAATTATTTATGAAGGACTTTCTGCAATATAGTGAAAAAAAGTAGGAATTGAATAGTAGGAATTTTTTGTTGTATTAATTGTTTAATTATTAGCTGATTCCATTTGGGTTTCGACTATATTTTGTTCAATACATTGCATTAAAACTTTTATCCATTTTCGTAATATCCTAGGCAATTTTACGAGATTTTAAATAATTTCTTTAAAAATATCCAGAATTAGATGGTTCACAAGTATCAAATTGACTACTTTTGGCTACAAAATTGGCTACATTTTGAAACAAATTATTAGATAAAGCTAATAAACTACAAGCTACATAACGCGACGCATATTTGATAAATAAAAGGATGGTAGATTAAAAAATAATTATATTATTAGATAACAATAATTCCTAACCTAGATTTCCAGATACCAAAATCCACCAGAAGACTGCAATTACAGCACTGTGATGAAAAACATGAAGAAACGTGACTTGGTTAAATTTTTTTCGAAGTACGAAGAAAACCTGCAAATTTTCAGAATATAGAAATGGAAAAATATTCACGATAATGAAATACCACATTAAAATGAACTTTAGATTTTCCCTAAAAGTAAATATAATACTAATTGTAATAGTAAATAAAGTTTGCTATGAGTTTAATGAAATTTTTCAATAATAGACATTTTCAATAAAATTCATGATAACAATACATTATACACCTGTTGACTATTTTTATGAATGCTGTTATTAAAGATAGATGGCACCACCAACGCTGAATAGATAACTAGATAACTCTATATGCTACGGGCCAACTGAGTAAAAAAAAAAAAAAAAAAGAGAGAGAGACAGAGGCTTTGTACAGCATTTTAACTTGAATATCTTTCTGTGAAAAAGGCTGTACTATTGCATTCTTCAAAAAATTTTAACGCATTGTAATACTTTAATTACGACCTTTAATAAATTTTCAATTTTATAATATTTACTTAGAAATGCTTTAGCGTAGCATTAAAAAACGATAAAACCTTTTTCTGCATATATATATATAGTTATACTAGCTGAACCCGGTATATGTTGCCCTGCCAAAAAAAAAAATGTATTGTAGAAAATTACATAACGTGAATATATTCTCCATATTTCAATATATATGCATACTAATTTTCATGAATATCATTTGAACGGCATATAAGATGCATAGAGGTAGCACCAGATGGTAAGTAACAATAAAGGTATTTGCATAAAAACACTTTCCATGTTTTGCCAAGCAAACACAAAAAATTTCTTCAAAATCAGTCTAACCGTTCAGGAGTTCAGTGACAAACACATGCACAGAAGAACTATATATAAAACAGTATATCGATTGCAAAGCCACCTACAAGGTCCAATTTTGAATTTAAACCATCCCACTCAAACACACAAAAAATTTCATCAAAATAGGTTTAGCAGTTTAGGAGCAGTTCCGTGACAAACACATGTACAGAAGTATTATATATCTCCAAGTTTTGTTTATTATTCATTATATATATGTTTATTATATATATATATATATATATATATATATATATAATAAACACAATTTTAAATTTCTTCAAAATTGTAGATTTTCTTGGGAATTATTTTATTTATCACATTTGGACTTTTTATATTATGGAATAACATAGAAGAAATTAATTAATAAAATATTTAGAAATTCAAATATTATTAGAAATAAATAGAATGATATTTTAAAGTTTTAATAAAAGGCAATTGGTTTCTCATAAGAATTAATGATTAACAAAAAGATGTGTGAAACAAAATCTTTCAATAATATCCTTTTAAAATTATTTTCATATACTATCAATTAAATTAAAAATTAAAGATAAATCGGTACTTACGTATTAACGATACCTTGGCGACAGTTGCGCTAATAAAGCGCACACGCGTCAACCGCAGCTATAGATTTGGCGGCTTTTTAAGTGGCGCCAATCTACACTTTAAATTTTTGTTCCAAATAATAAAATATATAAAACACTTCATTTAAAATCAAAACGCTTTCAAAATTCGACGTCAACTCCTCGCACCAGCAGTATATGAATCTCAAAGCTGTACAAAATGGAATTCTGCTTCCCTCAAACCAGTTGTCTTTTCAAAGTCCCACACGATAAGCACACTGACTAAAATTGCATTTCCAAAACTTACGTTCACCAAAATAAAGTTTCATGTCATGGGAATTGGGACATTTTCGTTGTTTGGGTAAAATATTTCGCTCCTGAAAAAAATAAAATTGCATCTTGTTCTGTTTCTGGCAAATCCCAAATACACATTTTCGTAGCACTACAAAATGGCGTCAAAACTCAGCAAATCTGTAGCTGTTGAATTGGCGACACTTAAAAACCGCCAAGTCTGTCGCCAAGGTATCGTTAATACGTAAGTACCGATAAATCTATTTTATATAAATTCACTGGTTATAAATAGAAAAAATTTAAATAAATAATTTAAAAATAATATAAAATAATTTTTTTTTTCTTATTTCATATTGACTTAAAATCTTTATATATATATATATTAATGTGATTAGACATATCACATTTAGAACGTAAATTAGAAAAATAGATGGCGCTACAAGATGTTCCTATAATATCACAACAGTCTTCCATGAAGTAACTATACAAAGACTATTAATTCAGTAATTCCTTGATTAGTGCTATTAATGAATCCTATTTGCGCCGCAAACATCGAAAACGAAAAATATAAGCTCGCATATTGCGCAATATTCCATGTATATAAACTTTAATTTTAAATACTTATTTACAATAATATTCATTTTTATTATAGTTGAACATACAAATTAATAATAAAAAAAAAAAAAAAAAAAAAAGAAAAAAAAAAAAAAAAAACTGTCTTTTTTTCCAACATCTGTTGATTTTTTTGTAATTAACTCTAACCATCCTGATGGCGCCGTCTGTTGGTAGATCTATAAACTGCATTTAAAATTCTACTTAGAGCTGGTGTATTTTTGTTGTAGGTTTGGACTCTACTCTCATGCTTTGCAATTTTATATCTTGTTTCATATTTTGTATTCTTTTTTAAGTATCTTTTATATTATTTTCAACTTATTTTAAATTTAAAATGTAAATTTTAATTTAAAAACTTATTTGCAATATCGATTTTTATTAATGTTGAAAATACAAATAAAAAAAAAAAAAAAAAAACTGTTTTTTTTCCAACATCTGTTGATTTTTTTGTAATTAACTCTAACCATCCTGATGGCGCCATCTGTTGGTACCTCTGTAAACTGCATTTAAAATTCTACTTTGAGCTGGTGTATTTTTTTGTTGTAGCTTTGGATTCTGTAACCTCATGTTTTGATTTTATATCTTGTTTTATGTTTTGTATTTTTCAATTTATTTAAAATTTAAAATTTTAACTTTAATTTTGAATTATTTTTTTTTTTGGGGGGGTAGCATCGTGGAAAGGACACCTAATTGTACCGATAGCTTTTGCTTTTTTCTATCTCCTGCTTTATCTGTTCTCAAGCAGGAGATGTTTCTCTCTTAAATACTTTTATATTCTTTAATATTTTTTACTCTTTAATTTAAGCGAATTCATTTGTTCAGATATTTTAAATGTGGAGGTATTGTGGGTCTTATACCATATTGGAACTCTGTAACGGTACGACCGTTGCCGGTTGCCTTCCATTGTATACATGGTGTACTTAAAAACTTAAGCAATGAATATCATTTTTCTGCCCTAAATCACGAAATCACCTGAGAGACATAATATATTGAAAACAAAGACAATATTTTGTTCTTAAAGCAAAATGTAAAAAAAAAAGGTCTGAATAAAAAAAAAAAAGGGCTTTAAGTTTTCAACTTGATCATTGAAGATGTATAAACTCTACTCTTATACATAAACGTCAATGATCCAGTAATTCAGTTCTTCAATGGTTCAATCTATATGTGCATCTTTGTTTTAAAAGATTTTAGTTCAAAATTTATTTAAAAACGAGTAAAAAATATTTCTTAAAATAATAGAAATAAATAATTCGTGGGTGTAGTATTAAAAATATGTTTCAGTTTAAAGCTATTTCAATATTTTGATACAATAAATATAATTATTTATAAGTATAAATAATCAATTTTTATTATATTTAAATATATTGACATAATACATTAACTTAATTAAAAAATAAGATATAATAATTTAAGTATGTACGTATAAATTACTTTAAGTAACCTATTACAGTTACATAGTACAGAAAATATTTGCTTAATTCAAAGGTGCTTTCATTTTTAAAGAGTGTTTGTACTGTGTTTAATATACTAACTATATTTTGAATTTGTTTATTTATTTTTCTATACGATGAATATAATTCAGATTAGTAAAAAATAATCACTAAAACAAAATGACTTACTGTGTCTATAAGTTCCATATACTTGATTAAATAAAGCAACCATACATAAGAGAATTCTTTCTGGAAGATTATAATAGTATATACTATAATACAACACAATGCTATTATATTTATTATAATACAATAATATATAACAATATGTTATGATACAATGAAATAAAAATGATTAGAGTTTTATTGAAATTTATTTTATGTAAAAAATCTCTGAATGGCAGAGTTTTCAAACTGAGAATTTGAAGAGCTCAAAATATCATTATTTTAATATGATCTAACAAATTTTAGTGAAATATGGCGATAACCACAAATGCTGAGAAATTTCTATCATGCATTTTGTCATCGACCGTATTTGAAATGATTTGTTTGTTTTTAAAACTGTTTATTCTTATAAATTAAATTTGTATATGATTAAATGAAACTGATTATCGGCCAGGAGTAAAATTAAGCTATTTTTTTTAATGAGAACACTGCGCAACACACAAATATTCTTAAACATGAAAACGACAATTTCTTAATAATTTTAGGATGCTAAACACAAAAAAAAATGATATATGGGAATATGTCAATTTATATAATATATAACTTACAAATTTTTAATCATCTGTTTATTCTACACCAATATTTATAAAAATATGTATGAAATGTGCAAAAAATTAAATGTATCTTACGTGTATACAAAATATTTGAAAAGGTAAGATTTAGAATATTAATTTTTAAAAGTTTATAGCAGTTATTGAGTAAATCCTTTGACACTAATTAGTCTGAAGGAGATGGCATCAGTCTGATTGTTAAATATTTCTAGCCCGTAAAAATAAAAATGTGATAGCTGTTAGTTGCATGCGATGTTTTGTGTGAGAAAAAGGATTGCAATGAATGTGTTTTTTAATTAAACACATTATATTTTTAAATCTGTGGCTCATCTCCTGTGGTGGCAAACATAAAAAAATGAAAATTATCGGCAATGTCCAGAAGTTA